>JANZXR010000005.1:2040111-2110530 GCA_027575705.1 Erythroxylum echinodendron | reverse complement strand
ATCTACCATCCCCCATCTCAGTTTTGTAGTGTTTCTGCAAAACTGAGATGATACCAAAATCATCTATGGTGTCTTTTGTTGCATACGACATGAAAGGTTGTAACTTTCTATGGGGTAATAGACTGAGTTCAAAAGTTTTAGTGCTATGTTTATGCACTGTAATGATACTAACCTTTGCATACCTCAAAATCATGAACATCCATGATGTTTTCTTGGTAGGAATTAAGGAGTTTTCTACTGAAGAAAATGAGTTGTTTGGCTCTAAGAAGTTGCTCATGTGTTTGATGAAATGTGCCCTCTATGTATTTGCTTGCTCTTATCAGAACTGCAGATAAATAGTTCCAATGCCATCTGTTGTTAAACCAGAAGAGTCATTAACATGATCAGATAGGTTCTCACAGAATTTAAATTCTGAATTGCAGGGAAAGTGGTGATACCAAAGAGAGGTACAGAGACTTTTATCAGCACCATTGGTCAACTGGATGGAAGAATAGACCTATACAAGCCTAAAAGCTTGGCTGAGCGAACAGATGATTTTCTTTCTGCAGAAGTTGGGAATCGTGTTCTCTTGGACCTCTGTATCATGGCTGCCAAGTTAGCTTATGAGAATGCCAAAGTTGTCCAAAGTGTTGTTGATCATCATTGGAATGTGAGCAACTCTCTTCTGATCTCTGTCTGTTCACTTCTGATTCTTTGACTGCAATAGTTTCTAACAATTCCTGTTTTTGCAAGATCAGATGCATTTTGTTGATTTTTACGACTGTTGGAATGGTAAGATAATCCCTTCATAAATGTGATCATTCTCAAAGATTTCTACAATTTCCAGGCCTCCAGCTTCACTTATCTTTCATCAATAAATGAAGCCTGTTGTTTCTGCTTCCTTTCTTTGACCATTTTTTACTGTCCTTTCATCTGCATATATATGATAGATTTCCAAAAGCAATGGTCTACCCAAGTTCACATACTATGTGACAAGCGAAAAGATGCCAAGTTGATTTTGATCAGCTTTAGAGGAACCGAACCTTTTGATGCTGATGACTGGAGTACAGATTTTGATTACTCTTGGTATGAAATCCCAGGAGTGGGAAAAGTCCATATGGGATTCTTAGAAGCAATGGGCTTGGGCAACAGAGCTGATACTGCCACTTTCCATTACAACCTTCAGAGGAAGCTCAAGGATTCTAACTATTCAAATGCAACTGATGGTGCCAAAAGCTCCTCAGAAGCATTTGAAAGAATTCTACCTCATATGCTGAAGAAGACTGCGTACTATGCTGTAAGAGAGAAGCTTAAGATCTTACTAAAGGAGCAGAAGGATGCAAAATTTGTAGTCACTGGTCACAGCTTGGGTGGGGCACTTGCCATATTGTTTCCAACTGTTTTGGTACTCCACAATGAGATTGAAGTAATGCAAAGGTTGCTCGGTGTATACACATTCGGACAGCCAAGGATCGGGAACATGCAACTGGGGAAGTATATGCAAACCCATCTTGAATGCCCGGTTCCTAAATATTTCCGAGTAGTTTACTGCAATGACCTTGTGCCTAGGTTACCTTATGATGACAAGACCTTCTTGTATAAGCACTTTGGAGTGTGCCTGTACTATAACAGCTTGTACATGGAACAGGTATGTACACTTGCTTCTTTCTTCAAAATTTTCTTGCATTTTTAGGCATATCTTTTAGTATGCTAAGTCTTGAACTTACAAGAGTCAGTTTATGGGACATCTGTCACTTGATATTGTGTGGCTGATGATATTTCCTGCTTGCGACTGGATGATGCAACAATTGCCGATCTTTTTAAACATAAATTATCTAAGACGCAAGAATGCTTGCTTGAGTGCGATCAGTGTCATGGTGAAACAGATGAAGCATGCTGTTATCTTCTCTATGCTTTTCCTTTCAATTATTCTGTTTCTTGATTATGTTTGTTTTGAAGAAAGTGGATGAAGAGCCAAATAGAAATTATTTCGGGTTGAGATATCTCATTCCGGAGTACCTGAATGCTGTGTGGGAGCTAATCCGAAGTCTAATAACGGGGTACATCTATGGCCCTGAGTACAAGGAAGGATGGTTCTCCATATTGTTCAGAGTAACGGGATTGGCATTCCCTGGTATTTCTGCCCATTGCCTTACAAATTATATCAACTCGGTGAGGCTTGGAAGGCTGCAAATTTCGTTGACATCTTCTTCCTGACAAGCTTTATTTGAAAATGGAATTTTGTAGCACTGTCAACTAAGATAGGCTGCTTTCTTGGTCTTAAAGTTGCAAGATTAATTCTGTAAAATAACATCATCACGGTCTGAGAGAAATAATGTGCCGATTCCAGGCTATTTCTTGTGCGTTGTTGGTTGAAATCGTTTGTTTTCATATCCATTTTCCTGTAAAAATTGAATCGTGTTTTAAAGAAAATAAAATTTCTTTTGTTCTTAATTATTGAGAATGGATTGAGAAATGATGCTGGAACAAATTCCAGGTGGTGTCTAGCTTTATCCTTAGGGTAAAAGTCTAGAATTTGCCATGAAAGACAAGTACTAAATTGCATTTTCAATTGGATACTGCAGATTATATGCTCATGTCAGTTTTCCAGAACAATTGCGGGTTCACAAGTTGGTCTGCGGCCACTTGGCAAAATGAACACATGAAATAACTTGATTTCAGGAAATTTGAGCCACTAGTTCTGTCAGATTACAACTGCTATGGAGTTTTAGATTTGCATCAGACCATTGCCTGTGCAGATATAACCAAGAAAATCACATGGGACATCCCTATGTTGGACTTTCTGTATAAACATTGCCATAAGCCTCCTCACGTTATCTTAACATCATTCACAGATGTCTTCAACCCTATCATGGACAATCATTTTGATCTAAACTAAGTTGTTTTTTATTTTTTGTTTTCTGCAAGCTTCTTGTTTTTTATTTTTCGTTTTCTACAAGCATCCTATGACCAGCTTTCAGCTCTGCTTTCCCTTCTTCCACGACAACAGAAACTGGGTATATGGTAAGACTGCCATTGTATAACTATTCATAAACAGGTGCAACTTCCAATATCGGGTAAAAGTACAAACCTGTAGCTGCAGAAGTAGGAATGATGACACCAGTATTGTTTCCGTAAAGTAAAGGTATCCCTTTCATCCTTCTTTTAACTTCTTCATCCATTTCTCAGCCCCTTTGATGGTGCTCAAGCTACAAGACTAAATCTTTTAGCTCTGTCCATGGTGGAATTACTTTTTGGACACCTAACGACATCAGCCAAAACCGTCATCCATTTCAGATACCACAAGAAAAGAGTATCTAAGTCCCCATCTCTGATGAGTACCTGTTATTAGTGTCAGCCCCCGTGATTCAGAAGTAAAAAAACTTCAATTTCCCCAGATTTGGCCTGAGACTAGTGCATAGCAGAACATGTTTTTTTATCATCATTGCATATACTATTACTTGAACAAGTTCCATCTTCTTTCTACTTTTTACTTAACAAGTTTTAAGGATGATACATTAAATATTCAACCATCTAGTTGAGAAGTATTAAGTAGACTTGCTTATGTTTCTTATATATCAGATATCAAAATTTTACTATAGGAAACTGGAACCTGTTGCTTATGATATCTGACAAGAGTTCCTGTATCTGAGAAAATAACAATACTGCTTACTTGGCTTTGATCTATAACAGCCAACTCAAAAACTGAATTCACTTGTCTGTAGTTTTTTTTTTATACATCTCTGTGGAAAGTTTCCATTTACATTGTATAAAATGTGAAAGTAAAAAAAAAAAAAAAACATAGTCTGTATGTATACATCTGATCTTAGTGATGAAGGTGAAGCAGGCATATGCCACTAACCCTTATTTTGGTTTCTGTGTGTGCCTACATTCTGGAGCCAATCAACAACATCCTTAATGGTTGGCCTCTTGAAAGGATTCTGGTTTACACACATGCAGGCCACATCTAACACTTGCACCATCTCCTCCTCAAACCCTTTCCCTTTCAGGAGAGGATCAAAAACTTGATCTTGCTTGCCTTCACTTCTCAGTTGCTGTACCCAACCAACCAATTCTCTTGACATCTTTGGTTTGAATACCTCCACTGGCCTCTTCCCAGTGAGCAGCTCAAGCATGACAACCCCAAAACTATAAACATCCCCTCTCATAGTGGCTACCCATGCCTGGCCATACTCTGGAGGAATGTAACCCAAAGTCCCCACAAGTTCGGTTGTGACATGAGTGTGATAAGGGAGTATCAATCGGGACAATCCAAAATCAGCGACATGTGCTTCAAACTTCTCGTCGAGGAGTATGTTGCTGGACTTGATGTCACGGTGAATAATGTGTGGCTCGCAAATCTGGTGCATGTAAGCCAGACCAGTACTTGCTCCTCTAGCAATCTTCAACCTGGTTGGCCAGTCTAGATGAGATGCACCATCAGCTTTCTCGTGCAACCAGTAATCTAAACTTCCATTCTCCATATATGAATAGATAAGCAGCCTAAAGCCTTCATGTACACAATAACCTTGCAGGGACACCAGGTTCTCATGTTGTGCTGTAGATAGAGCCTCCACCTCTGCTTTGAATTCTCTTTCCATCAGGCCAAAATCTCCCGACAGCTTCTTCACTGCCAACTTGGTACCATCAGCCAAAGTTGCTTTGAAAACCAAACCAAAGCCCCCACAACCCACAATGTTTGCTTGATTGAAGTTGTCAGTGGCTTTCAAAAGTTCCAATATGGTTAGATCCTTTAGCTCATAGGTATTGCTTGAAAATACTACGACAAGGCTAGTATCTTTGTCAGCTGTAGATGGAAATTCAGAACACAAATTGATCGAAATTGTATCTAGCTCAGTTTTATCAATGTCACCTCCTGGAATGATCCTTCTCTTAGACAATATCCACAGTGCAAGAATAGTGACAAGTAGTCCAGTGCCAAAGCAGATACCAAGGATCAGTCCGACAAGAAGTTTGGCGTTTATACCTTTAGTTTCAACAGGATGGCTGACTCCTGATGGATTGTTGCATGAACGCTGCAAAATTGAACCGCACAACCCTGGATTCCCAAGAAAGCTGGAACTTGGGAAAGTATCAAACTGACCTCCAAATGGTATAGGCCCTTGAAGATTGTTATTTGCAACACTGAACCAAGATAAGAAATGCAGACCTCTGAGGGACGAAGGGATTTCCCCAGACAAGTAATTTCCAGAAAGATCCAACCTTTCCAAGTTAGTCAGGTTGGAAATCTGGTCTGGAATGGTACCGGTGAAATTATTATGACTGAGGTCCAGGACATGAAGGGCTCTCAATTGGCCAAGCTCTGTAGGTATATTGCCATTGAGGGTGTTATTTCCTAAGTATATAGCTGGTGGTAAATTGGAGAGCTGGTTGTACTGCTGATTAGTAGCATTATTTGGCATGACAAACACGGGTAACTCTAGATAACTGCGGTTGACTCGTTCTACAGCCTCTTGAGATGATAAAGCTGTCAGTTTTGTAAGTGACAATGGAAATTCTCCAGAAAGCTTGTTGCTTGACAAGTCTATGTAAAAGAGATTTGAAAGACTGCCCAACCAACTGGGAATAGAACCGGTAAGTCGATTAAGAGACAGGTCCAAAACTTCTAGGTTCTTGAGATTGGCTAGCCAGGCAGGTATCTGACCATATAACTGGGAGCTACCTAGGCCCAAAACCTGAAGACTTTGGAATGCAGACGAGTCTATGGTGTTTTCATCACTTGGTATAGTTTCATTGATAAAATTCACAGAGAGAATCAGGGTAGTGAGGTTCTTACAACCCATCAGAATCTGTAGTGCCCCAGTAATATTGTTTAATTTGTTGGTGGAAATTGACAGGAAGGACAAAGATTGTAGCGCTAATATGTCAGGTGTGATCTGACCTTCTAGCTGATTAAAAGCAAATCTAACTGCAGTCAGTGACTTGCATGAATAAAGGCTTGCAGGCAAATTACCTGTGAAGTTATTGTTGCCAAGATCAAGGATGCTAAGCTGGACGAGTTTGGAAAAATTGAAGGCAGACAGGTTTCCTTCCAACTTGTTGACACGCAAATTCAGTCTGACCAGATTGACACAATTCATCAGAGAGGGAGGCAGACTACCTGTGAGGTTGTTGATGTGAAGATGAAGCTCCTCCAAGCTTGAAAGATTGCCAATATCCAGAGGTATTGGACCACTAAATCCATTAGAGTAGAGCTCGAGGATCTTAAGTTTATTAAGGTTGGTGATGGCATCGCTTATGGGACCAGAAAAATTGTTGAGAGGCAGGGAGAGACGTTCAAGTGAGACAACCTTGTATATGTCATCAGGAAGTGTCCCAGAGAGATTGTTAAAACCTGCAGAGAATGTCTGCAACTTGGAACATTGGCCTAGTCCTGGGGGAATTTGGCCGCTAAAATCATTTTTGGAGAAGTCAAGAATCATCACAGATTGAGAAGAAGCAAGGCAGATATCAGAAGGAATCGACCCTGAAAAACTATTGTTGCTGACATTAAAGATTGTCAAGTTCCAGGCTGATTGAAGGAACGAGTTAGAGGGACTGATGACTCCATGAAAGCGATTGCTTGACAAGTCCACAATCTGAATCATACTCGTGCCATTACTTGCACTGAAATTAGATGGCAGTTCCCCAGAGAGACGATTGTAGCCAAGATCAAGGATCTGAAGGTTACTAAGAGAAGAGAAGAACCCATCTGTGAGAGGCCCAGAAAACCGATTATGCGACAGATTGAGGTATGAAAGACGAGAAAGATTGAGAATTGACGGAGAAATTGAGCCAGTGATGCCTTTGGAAGGTATGTTAAGACGAACAACACGACCATCAGAAGAATCACAAACAACCCCTTCATAGAGACAGCAGTCAACAGAAGAAGACCAATTCAAAGCAGAGGAAGATATATTGGAGAAAAAAGACAACAGAGATTTCTGATCATCTTGGTTACAGAAAGTTGCAGCTTTGGAAGAAGGTAGCAACAATACTACCACTAAAAGAAAAACAAAATAGAATACCATCACCAGAGATGCTTCCTGTTTTCTTGGTCTTGAAATGATAGAAGAACAAGTTAAGAAACCAAGTTGAGCTAGGTTGACTTTTTTATCTGTCATCATCATAGCCACCATATTTTACAGGACTAGCTCAAGATCACATAAGGTGGTGCTTGTCACGGTGTTTGTGGTGGTGGAGGAGGAGGAGGAGGAGGAGAAAGTGGATGCCAAGTGCAAGATTTATCTGTTCGTTAGGTGGCGACCAAAGTGGTACAACAAGACGGATTTAGAGGTTGCAGTGAGCTCGCACCCCATTGACCAAAACAAAAAGAAAGGCAGAGAAAGTTGAAGTATCTGCGTACGTGGTGTCTGTGTCAGTGGATATTATAATGCCAACTTACGTATAAACATTTACCAAAAATTAAGTAATAAGATGAGCACTAAGGAAGGAGCTGTATCATGAAAAATATGAATATCTTAATAGCGTTTACTTTTTGGTGGGGGCGGCTAAGTGACTGGTGATGGTGGTGGTGCTTATGGTTGTGGTGGTGGTGGTAGTGGTGGTGGACTTTTTCGATGGTATCATTGATTTATGACCAAAAACAATTCTACCCCACGATGGTAAAAAGCTTGTCAGCCATTGAAGACGACTAAAAAACCATAACTCCATAGATATCGACAGATGGAACTGACCTAATTCCTTCACCCAGAGGGCTTTTGTTGTCCCAACTTGGAGCTCAAGATTAACTGTGAGAAGATTAAGAATATAATAGAGGAAAATCATATAAAAGGTTCAACCGTTCATCAGATTAGAGGATTAGTTGTTGCTCGTAAGTAAGAAAGTAGAGGAAAATCATACAAAGAATCAATCTTTACAAAAATCAGTGGAACCCCATCAAACCCTTTGCTTCCCAACTTGAAGCTCAAGCAAATCTGTGAAAAGATTAAGCAAGAAATAGAGGAAACCCATATAAAGAATCAATCCTTTTACCCATTTAGAGAAGTTGGTGGACGAAGAAATAATGAGTGAAATGACCAAATCTTTTGTTTATGTGCTATGACTATTGACTAGTACAACTGTGTCCTTTTAAGAAAATGAGAAGGCTGTATCTGCACTACTTACCCAGTCATTTGAATATAACTCGTGTGACTTGACCTGTATTTTTGTTCCTGTGGACCTCCATCTTTCACAATCATTGTTTAGCTATAGTGCTAGAGCCAGAGATGAGATAAATTTCGGAAAAATTCCCCTCCCCAAATTTTCCCATATTAGCTCTTTAACTTCACTGTCATATACTACTGTTACTGCTAACACTATCCTCTTCTTCTGATAAATGGTGTTGCAAGGTTCTTGATCAAGTTTTCATGGCGGCTGAGAAGTGTTTTATGGCTACAGATTTTATAAACCAGCTCCAAAAACTCATCCACTTACCACAATTTTGTTCACAAATAAAACCATTTTCCAAAATAAAGAATCAATTTCTCATGAAGTTTATTATTACATTGATTTTATCTGATATTACATGAAAGATTCTGCATCCAAAACTTAATTTTCAAAGAACAGATCATGAATGTCCCTCCCGAACAAAAGGGCTTGCAACTTTACTACCAAAGAACATGATGAATCTTTAGCATAAGATACTTTTGAGTTGGCCTCTTCACTATTCTATCCCAGAAGACATGAAAAGATAAGGTACAAGTCATATTATGAGTGGATCTCATCTCGAGTGGATCTTGGCAAATTGCAACCATTATCAGTCCTGAAAGCAATCTTTCTGTCTGGCTTGGCTTCTGCAGAAAACTGAAAGGCTACAATTTTTATCGTCATGGATTTAAACTGTATGAGCTGCTTGGATCACATTCAAGTCCAGATTCTTGAGCCTCACTACTGATTCAACATGCCCTCTCAATATGTGAAGCTCCCCAAGTCTGCAAAGATCAAGGAACATTTAGCAAGCACCTTTATTAATTCTAACTTGTAGGAATTACTCCTCAAATTGTTTATGAGAATGGCTAATGATTCCAGTGTACCTGGCGATTTCAGCACGCCTTCTTGCCTGTTCAGCAATCAGAGAAGATCGCCTTCCGTTGAACTCCAAGTCAATACCCGACAAGCCTTGTAGACTTCTCTGAGAAAGCATCCACTTAGCTGCTCTTTCTTCCTTTCCATAATCCTTCTTAGAAGTGAAAGCAGTCTGTTATGGACACCAAAACAGATAAAGTCAAAAAAACTGAGTTCCTGAAAGAAGAATTGCAAACACCAGAGCATTGAACAGTGATTGCCAATCTCACCTTTCTGTCAAATAAAAGATTCCATGCATCACCACTCAAGGCATAACGAACCGTGAACTTGATAATATCCAGTGGTATGTAGAAGATCAAACTATATAACCATATCACACCAGCCCATCCCCATCCAATGCCTCTAATATAAGCAAAGCTAATATGTGCATATACAGCAATCAAGGTAGCCACCTGAAAAATGGAAGAACAGCCATCTCAATAACAGTTTGGGAATCTGAACCTGCTATATTTGTGCAGTGGGTTGCATCCCCTAAGGGGAGGTATAATGTGAAAAATTCTCACCAGTTGAGCCACCACAAAAGCACACATCAATAATACTCCAGGCCTCTCTAAGAATGACCAACTTTGACTGCGTGTGACAAATATCAGGGCCTGGCTAATGATACTGACTTGTAGATATATGGCAGATGAAACTTCCTCAGTATTGCTGGATAAGGACTTCACATGAAAGTGCCTCTGAGAGATGATTATCAGGGAGAGAATAGATCAGTTAAGAGATGCATAACTAGTACGTGTTCCGACATTTTAGGACAGGAGTATAAGTTCATTACCTCGAAGAAATTAGTTGACACCACAATCCAATAGAACAGGACAGTGACCACAGCAAGATATGTGCCAATGACAATGCCTGTTGCAAATATCTCATTGAGCTTCCAACTGTCAGGATTTGGAGATGGCCTTACACGATCTTTCGAAATTGTCATTATCGTCCCTAAATATAATCACAGATGATCAGTATTCAGTATCATTTATTTATAAAAGTGGAATGAGTATTTGTATTTTGAGAATTTACCATCATTTAGTATCGCAATTATCAGTACCATAAAAGGAGGGAAGTCGTATTCCCAAATCAACGCCAAAAGTACGAAACCGAGCTGCAAAAAGGATCAATTAAATTCACAAGTCAATCAAGAATCTAAGCAGAACTGATGCTCAAATATTATTGCACTAGTGCTGCAGAAAGACTTTAATAAAGTAGAAGAAAGCCAGCTTACCACAATCCTAATGGTTATGGACACAGCATATATCTGCAGATGTATGAAAACTTGTTAGTTCTCCATAAATGAACACAAAAGCTAGATATAATGTCATATTGCAACTTGTTAAGTGTGAGAATGCATTGAACTTTGTTTGCTCAAGATCATTTATATATTTGATTCCTGCCTACAGAGATCATCACGTATTTGCATCTTGATATTGGTCTGTAGCAGATGCCATTCTGCATTTAGTGCTTATAAGCAAGATTGGATACTAATACTTAACTGTATAGTTCTTCATTCTTTGAAATATGGCTCTGCTGGTTAAGACAGCACTAACAATCACACTTAATCCAGGCTCAGTTAATACTATATCAGCTGCACCTCTTGCAGCATCGGTAGAATCTGCGACTGCTATTCCGATGTCCGCTTTCTTCAAGGCAGGTGCATCATTCACACCATCTCCAGTCATTCCAACCACATGTTTCTTTTGTTGTAAAATTTTTACAATTTCAAACTTGTGTTCTGAAATAGTAAAATTGAAGTTTCAATTAGAAAAAGAGAAGCATGAAGCTTTACACAGGTAAATTTTGACACGAAATTGACCTTATCTTTCAGAAATTACTGGGACTTCAGCATTTGTTCTTATTTCATTTTGTTTGTGTCAAAAAGTTATCGTAATTTAGCCAAATTTTGAAGTAATTTGAGATATTAGTTTCCAGCACAAGTACCAGGGAAAACACCAGCAAAGCCATCTGCTTTTTCAATGAGCTCATCCACTGGAAGAGCTTCATTTTCATCCTTATCACGGCCTAACAATGATGAAGAGGGGTACATGTTTGTCCCCATGCCAAGTCGTCTTCCAGTCTCCTTCGCAATTGCCAGTTGATCGCCTATTAGCATATTTATGGTGTTAGTTTCTAAACTGATATGTCTGCAGGAGGTACTCAAAGAGGCATTAAGAAAGATATCTGCAATCTGATAAGCAGCCACGCTGGCTGCTTTTCTGATACACTTTTTAAAAAACCAATGATTCAAGAAAATTTCTCAAGAAAAATGTCAATAAATCTCATATTGCACTTCTCTAACAAAAGTACAAACAGATTACTAGCAACTGAAAGATTTAGACAAATCAACAAAATTTGCATCTACCTGTAATCATCTTAACGCATACTCCGAGATTAAGTGCTCGACGGATTGTCTCAGCACTATCATGCCTTGGAGGATCAAACAAAGGCAGCAGTCCACAAAATTTCCAAGGACTTCCTGGACTATCCTTGCTTTTCTCAGGTACTTCCTGCAAGTAGTTCAATGGGTTCATAAGAAAATAAAAAAGTATCTTATTTCTCTAGCTAAATAAAGCTCAAATCAGTCTGGTGTAATCATATTCCAACAATTATGTACAGTAAAATCTAGCCAAGAAGAATGAAACAGGCTCTATACCTGAATAGCAACTCCAAGAGACCGTAAGCCCCTTTCTGCAAATTTGTCAATGATGCTGTGCACTTTCGCTGCTATTTCATTTCTCTCTTGGCACAAATTTAGAATCTGGCATTATAGACAATAGAATCAGATTTTTGAAAGTTCAATTAGCTACATGCTCAGCCATATATCAGTAAGTCAATATTGAGTCTAATTAACTGTCCTGATAATAATTTCAGGCCTCTTAAGATAATAGTTTAACCATCATCTTCAGTTGCAGACAGAATCCTCATAAAAAAAATAGATTCTTGGAAGAAAATAAAGGCAAGTGGAGAGCAGAAATATATCTGAGAACTTCTGTTCTCAAATATCTGAAAAATTGAAGATTGAACAAGTAAACACCTGTTCAGGAGCTCCTTTGCTGGCTCGGTACCAGTTACCGTCAGAATCGATATATGTAATTGCAGTACGTTTGTCTACAGGATTGAATGGTAAAAAGTGGACTTCTTTGATGTTTGCTCGTGCCTATAGACATAAAAGTAAAATTGGTCTTGACATAATATTTCAGTTGAAGGAAAGAATATTGACTGAATGCTCATTTCTGTCTGTACCTCCTTTGGATCAGCAAGCATGTTAACAATGGCTGCATCAATAGCATCCTGATTCTCTAACCTAGATGCTCTTGCCGCAAGCAAGACAATCATTTCTCTATCCATTTCATTGTTAAAAACCTGCAGATCATGTACTGTGACTTTTAAGATTATGTTAAAGTATTAATTAGATATATAGGGATTTTTGGAATACAGTAACTTTTGTCATACATAACAATCTGTGTTCAGTAGATATTCAAGAGCACAGCATTGCAATATAGTTAGTTCTTCTACCTCGATGAGATTGCGATCAACTGTGAGACGGTTCAGGGTAAGTGTTCCTGTTTTATCACTGCAAAGTACATCCATTCCTGCCATTTCTTCAATGGCAGTCATCCTTTTTGTGATGGCCCCCTGAAAAGAAAAACAGAATTTGTTTTAAGTTTCAATAGTTTTACAAATTGTTTTGTGCTTGTGGTTTCTAAGATTTGCACCTGTTGAGAGAGTCTATGAGAACCAATAGCAAGTGTAACAGACAATACTGTAGGCATAGCTATGGGAATTCCACCAATCAAGAGAACAAGGAGGTTGTTGATGCCATCCCTGTATGACCGATGCTGTATTGGGAACATGACGATGATCTCTAGGATCATTCCTATGGCTATAGAGCAAATGCAGAAGTTTCCAATGGCGGTAAGGACCTGTCACAAGATCATGGTAACCATATCACTTCAAACTAGCAGATTATTTACTTTTTCTTGCTCTAGTGATTTCAGCACAGATTTCTATTATGAAGTTAATTCCAGGAACAACAAATGAGAAAACAAAAGATTGTTTCAATTGCATCCATAGAAGACTGGAGTGTTGGGAAAGCTTTTGTTACCTGCTGGAAATGCCCAACAACGTCAGTTGAATCAACTAGATGTGCAGCTTTTCCAAAGAAGGAGTGAACTCCAGTGGCTATTACAAGAGCCTCAATTTCTCCCTGCTTACATGTTGAGCCAGAAAAAACTTCATCACCTGTCCTCCTCGTGACAGGAAGAGACTCTCCAGTAAGAGCTGACTGCAACGGAAAAAAGGAAAATTTTCTTCTTTGTGATTCCATCATTCTGGGATTGTATACAGGTGAGCAACTGAGAGTAACAAGTAAGAAGAAATTGCCTGATCAACTTTGAGTGGATCTCCTTCAAGTAGTCTAGCATCTGCAGGGATGATATCACCAAGCTTAATGCTAATGATATCTCCAGGAACCAAAATGGATGCATCTTTTTCTTGCCACTGCCCATCTCTCAGCACCTGCATTCCCAGATGATCAGTTCAAATTTCAAAATTAACTAGTTCAAAGCTCGGATGAATTTGCACCAATCAGTCAAATCTGAGAAAGGTTCAAACACGTATGCGAGGAAGAAAACAATGGAGACTCTGAAAATGAAAAGGCAAAAGTGCAGCCCTTTCGCAATAGAGAATTCTGAAAAGCTAAACACAGACCTTTGTTTTGGGAGCTAAACGGGCCATAAGTGCAGCTGCAGCATTCCCCGCATTGTTTTCTTCTATGAAACTGATGGTTGAGTTGATTATTAGCAAGCAAATGATCCCCACAAAATCCTGCCAATCTGGTCCTTGTCCCTGAAAAATTCATGCCAAATTGGAAAATTTTATGGTTTGGATTAATGTTGATGAACCAAAAAAGAACTCGTTGAAATAATCGTCTAAGAAGGGCAAATACATACTCCACCATTGGCAAGGACTATTGCCATTACTGCTGCAGCTTCCATAACCCATGATAATGGATTCCACATGAAACTCAGGAACTTCAAGAACTTGTTTTCCTGCACAAAGACAGTGGTTAAGTGCGGTTCAATTGAATTGTGAGATCAGTCTAGTTGATTTTCTAAACTATCTTAGCAGATATCCAAGGAAGAACAGGTGGATTTAGAATTCAGTTGAAATCTGTGATGGTCCTGATTGCATCTTCTGCTAGATGTAAAGCTTGATTCGGTTAATTTGGCAAGAAGATAGTGGGAAAAGGATGCTTACAGCCTTCTCTTCCAACATATTGGGACCAAAAATCTTGATTCGAGCTTCAGCATCTTCAGACGAGAGTCCTTGTCTTGACGTTCTGAGCTGTTCAAAGACTTCCTCCAATGGCAGCCGTTCCTGTGAAATCAATTTCAGAGAGAATGAGCTGCAATGAAATGTATTCCGACATTTCTGATACATCTTCATACATTCGATCCGCAACTCACCAAGTCGATTCCTTCTCGTTTGAAGTTCTCAGGATCCAACAGTGGCTTTTCCAGTTCTTCAGCCATGATTCAAGCCTCCTCGGAACCTGGAATTAGGTGTAACAGGATGAATCAGGTCTACAATTCTAACAGTCCAACAGGTTTCTGTCAAGTTTCCATCAGATACAATTCCAAATCAATTAGATATGTCTCTGGACCGTAACCAATCTTTGTCATCTTATTGCTAGTTCTGATAGTCTTTCTGCGAAGTTCAGATCTCATTTCAATGTCAAATATCATGCATCATATGGAGACTTCATTAACATTTCTCAAAGTTCACTAAACTCTACAGCTTCCACTGACATGTACTTAAAAGTGAAAAACGAATAAAGAATCATAAACTGTTGAACTGGTAAACTGCAAAATTGACATCCCAAAACAAAAACAATCAAATCAGCAACTTGGGGAATGAATCATGTTTTCAGGACTAGAAACAGTAAGGTAAAAAGAAGCCCCTTCCAAATACATACTCTTAAACTATGGAGAAACTGAGAAGAAAACGATCTGAGAAAACACTAGTTCTGAGTGATGAATGCGAGACCCTCCAGGCTCATGTGAGTGTTCACAAAATGGTGTGAGCAAGAAGAAGAAGAAGAAGGTTCCTAGTCCTCCATGTCCAACATGTGTTATATACGTTCCACTGCAACCTGTAAACCCTAAACCACGACCAAACATGTTGACAGCACTAAACAAGAGCTCCAGAATGGTCGTTACTCACCATCAACCAACATTCAAAACTTGCCCTTCAAACCTAACGGTCACTCGCTCCACTCAACTGTTCCCTCCAAGAAGAAGGGAAAGTAACATTTCATCAAACAACGATTGTTATTAATGAGTATTAGTTGTGTCCCGACGTATACCACGTGGAAGATATGTATTTTAATATATAATGAATCTGTCAAAGACTAAGTTGGTCGCTACCCCTATTCTTCACCAAACTAGTTAAGTAGATTACTGGTACGTTGTTCTAAGATTTTGACTTTTACTTATATATATACATATAAGATCAAGTCATATAATTTGATAACAATGGTGGAGAAGTGTCTTTTATACAGAAGATGACAATGGCAAGTGTGAAAGCGATAGATCCATTATAAATTCTCAATCTCAATTTGATTCAGTGTTTTGACCAACTTAGCCGGCCATATGGATTATTAATTTTATGTAATTGTTGACAATATGTTGGTTTGGGTTTTTATTTAATTTGTTAGTTTTGAGTTATTTCAACTTGAGTTTAGTAATGGGAATAAATTGGTCAGCCTTAAGCTTCGAATTCGGCTAGGGTGAGCTAACTCCAAAAATCTGTCATAAGTTTTATATAAAAATATTGGACTTCAGGCTAAATTGAATATAACAACTTCAATTTGAGCCCAACTTGAAACTTAAGATTTGAAAAAAAAAGAGTTTGACCCTAAAAAGGTGGTTGGTTAATGAGTTTAGGAAGACACTAATAGGTAAGAAATGAAAAATAATTGGTAGATTATATATTATCGTTACATGAATAGTATTTTTATATCCGAGTTTTGGAGATTATTCCATACTCTTCGAATATAAGAGAAATGAAAGTCATTTTTATGTAATGCGCAAGTGTTACACGCGTGACAGATCGCTGCCATGCTAGTGAGAGGAGTGTCACGGGTCATGAAACATTATTTTTCCTTTTTTTTCTTTTTTAGCAAAACAATATAATTAATTAAATATAATTAATAAAATATATTAATATTAAATATAATTAATTAGAATATATTAAAATTTGATGTAAAACAAAAATTTCACAAATTTTCATTTATCAAGACTTTTTTATTTTTTTAATAAGGAAAAGAAACAAAATTACATGATCCTCCGAGGGAGACTAACCCTGCTATATCCTGAAGAAGGATAGTGGCACACCCTGAGGGTGCAACATCAAAAGTGATAAGCCTGAGATCCAAATTAACAGTAAGGTTGGCAAGCCAATTAGCGCATCGATTTTCCTATCTGTATGTGTGGCGCGTATGAACGACCCAATTGCGAGTAAGTAATTCGTGAATGCCCAGGACGAGAGGGTTGAGTGACGTAGTCCGATGTGAAGCGTCAGATAAAAAGTCCTTTACTATAAGAGAGTCCAGCTTAAATACCACGTGCCGAAAACCAAGGGCCTAGGCAAGGTTCAGACCCGAATAGGCTCCCTATAGTTCTGCCGAGATCAGAGAGTACCGACCGATATTCTATGCAAAACCTCCAAGCCAATCCCCCGAGCTATCCCGAATAAGACCAAAACAATCACTATCAATGGTAATGGTAATCATTTCTTCTTCTTAACCAACCATCATAATTATAATGATTATATCCATTCTCATTGTTTACGGTATTCATTTCATTCTTATTACCATTACTTCAAGTAAACCAAACATCTCTAAAATTTGGCTAAAAACTAACTCAACTTAGGTCAAACATGTTGACTTCAGATCGCATAGACCTAACCATGTAGAGTTAGGTCTAGTTGAGCAAGTTTTGCCAACCAATTAATTTGTTATTATTAGTAGGGCTCAAAAAAATTCATCAAACTTGAACTTGAGTTCAAAATGGTCCAATTCTAAGTAGATAAATCTGAATTTGGTTAAAACAAAATTTAATATATTGACTTTGAGTTTAGTTAGGTTAAACTCGAGTTTAATTGAGTTAAATTTGAATCTAAACTTGAATTCAATAAAGAATGAATATCTCAATGTGAATATGAATAAAACAATTTTAACTTGTTGATTTCATATTAATTTAGGTTACACTAAAAGTCTTTGGTTTGAAATATGCATACATAAAATTTTAAATAACTAGATGAAATCAAAATAAGTTCAGATTGATATTTTTCTAAATTTTTTATTTAAATTATTAAGTATTATATAATTATCCTCTTTTTCCATTTAATTTACTAATGATTTTTTGCATAATTTAAGTTCTGAATTATTCATTACCATTTCATTGATTGTGACATTTTTAACTATTTAAAAATTTCTCAATAATTCTAATAATTTCTAAATTGATGGTATCAATATAGTACAACTATTTGATTAAATAATCATTTAAATCAATCTAGAAATAATAATAACAACAATTATAATTTTAAATATTTATAAAATCCTTTATAATTTTAAATATTTATAAAATCCTTTGTATTAATTTTTTATTAATAATCAAATGACAAACCTTAATTAATTTGTTATATTTTAGTGAAAAATATTTACAAAATTGTATAATAATTGAATAATTAATAAAGAATATTATAAATGGAGATTCAAATTTAGTTTAATCTAGACAAAAACTTGAATTAATTGAATTTTAAATTAAATTCAAACTGAAAGAATCAATTTGATCCAATTTAAATGATTTTAACAAATTTAATTATATATTTTTTTGAAATTTAATTTAACTATATTTTACTTTAGAGTAAAATGAAAAAATTTGCGATTGTAAATCCTATCTGCAATTAGGGACAACAATAAATTGGATGGTAGGGCTTGCCCAAGGCTGAGTTCAGCCCAACAAATTTTTCTCTGGTTTAAGTTCGACATGGGACTTGATAGGGCCCAAGTCTCTAAATTTGAACCTGAATTGGTTAAACTTCGCATGACCTAATTTTTAAAATTTTTAAATTAAAATAAAAAATGACATCATTTTTTGCATGATTGTTGGGCCTCATACCGAAGCAAACATTGGCAGCCCAAGCTCGAGCCCAATTTGAAGCCCATCTTAAAGTCCGGCCTAATGCCATCCCTATCTAGAATCATAAAAATTAAACGATGGATGAATTATTAAATCCAGGTTCATTCTCCATTACAGAAACTGGAACAGTGACAAACTCAAAAGAAAAAGACAGACAAACATTACGCATCTGATCTGAAAGCCTCATCCGAGTAAGCTGAAATCTGATTAAGCATCAGATCAAAAGTTGCATGGAAAGGAAGAACTTTCACATACATATTCATGCATGGTTGGTGAAAAAATCAAGCATATCTGAAGTGTAGCCCTGAATCTGCCTCCACAAAACCTGACATATTACTCTGAAACCAGGTAAAAAGATGGAGCTGCAGTCATGGAAGAACCAAAGAAAATGGATAATCACAAGCTACACCAACAGCTCAAAAAAGCATATATAAACTTTGCAGGCTTCCAGCTTCAGCTTCAGAGACTAAGACTTCCTTATTACACTAACCATTGGAGACTCTTGATGCAATGTCTAGTCATCGCCATGAATGTGCCAACAAAGGAGAAGAGTGGCACATCGACGCAAGATGTAGATACGAGCTCGTTGCTCCTTAACCAAGCACGCACACTTGTTGGTGAATCCACTGTAACCCTTTTTCTTTGAAGCTGCTTTGAGTAGTCTAGAGTTGCTGTTATGCACTTGGAGCTTGAGTTCTGCCATGTTCGTGGTGTATAAAAGAAAAAAACAACAAAAAAGAAAAAAAAAAGAAGAAGCTCACTCGAGAGCTTGAGATTGACTGCAACTGAACATGCAAAGTATATATATATAGAGAGAGATTTGATTCTGAAGCAAGCAAGAGGAACGATTCACGAACATGGTCAAGTTCGAAAACTGAGGGATTTGCAGGGAAATTTCATGCACAGAGTTCCATGAACATGGATTCTGCAGAATTTTACGCTACGTACGTGCAAAGGATGTTTAATACTAAGAACTTGTCTTCTTCACTAAGAGAGCGCTATAGATATGGAGATTGCTTTGTTTGAAGTGCAGACAAGGGTTAGAAATAGTGGAAGACTGTCTTAATGAAGACAAGGCAAAGATTTATATTCAAGTGGTTTGGTTGGATTTTGTTTTATAGTGTGTTACGTTGACACTCGATCCTATGGATCTCGTTGTTATTTTAATGAATTGGATGTTAAGTCCGCCTAGGCTTGACAACTTTTATCCAAATCTTCATATTAGATCATATTTGGGCAGCTTAAACACGGGCTTGGCTGAGGCCCGATTTTTTGCAAAAATAAACCAAAAGCTTAGTCAACTCGAGCCTAACTCGTTAATTTTGGGGTGAATTGGGACAGGTTGGACCAAGCCTGAGCTCAAATGTCATCCATACTTGTGAGAATTAATTAAATGTTCAAACAAGAAGAATTATGCACTCAATTGAGATAATCTATCTTAAAGTAGGGACTATAATAGCTAAATTCGGGTTTAGTTATTTAGACTGCCTCAAAATGACATTATTGTTTTGACTAGATATAATTTAATTTCCTAATTTTAAATTCAAGTTAATTTAATTTTTCATTATTAATTAGATTTGAAAATTTATTATCTAATCTAATTTGGATCTGAGTCCAAATATCCCATTAGCATTGCCTGCAAGCTTTCTTGGTTGACTATTGTCTTCAGGATTTGATCAGGAATACGTATAAGTCCCGTATACCAGAAAAATTCGACTCTACAGCCTTCTCCATGCGTCCTCCTCAAATTACAGTACTACCGAGAATCTCCATAGACGTTCTGGACCTTACAAAGAAATGCATAATAGAACTCTGAAAGAGCTGGAATATGCAAATCTCTCCAGTTTTGCTCCCGAAGCTCAAGATCTGGCAGTATTTTAACCATGGAGTATCTGCACCTAACCAGTCATGGAACAGATTATTAGCTTTCTTGGATCTATCACAAATGTTGACAAGACTTTAGTTTTGATGCTTTTTGGCTTGTGCAAGTCTTGTAACTAAAGAAAGCTTAGTTTATTCATTTGGTTGCTTTGGAAAGTGAACCCTTTTCCTGAAAATTATCTCAAGCACTCCCTGACAGACTTTCCCTGATCTGTGATAAAATAGATGCAAAAAAAAATCCTGAAACGCCTTTTCAGGAAAAAGAATTTCCCCAGTAATTGCAAATCGAGAAGTTCAGATTTGGATGTTGTAGAACTTTGCAGGAATTTCCACATTAAAAGTGCATGATAGGTTGAAGTGACTTCTTCTGTCAGCAAACGAAGTCAAACCGTTCATTGGCAATCTAATTCAATATCATTTAGCAAACTAGCACGCTACTATTTTTCTACGTAAAGGTGAATAAAAAACTTAAGAACGAGCACTTTCTTCTACGAGAAAGCTGGAACTTTTAACTTAATAGATTGATTCAGGGTCAGGTTTAAGGAGGGGAAGAACCCTTGACAAGTGAATGCTAGGTAACTGCTTTCTGGAATTCATGCAAAGCAGAAACTGTGGTTATGTTTTCTTTTTCCCTTTTTATTCCCCTTTTGTTCTGAAGAATCGTATCTATGTTTGGATTTGATTTATATATTGGAGCTTGATCTTTACATTGAATTTTGATTTTCTAACGCTCCCCTTCCACGCTTAACAAGTGAAATTAAGAGCAAATTGCAGGCTGTGGCAGATTTTTCTTTAGGATCTATGAATTGAGAGTTGGAAGAATTAAATTCTGTAGGATTTGATGTGTTCTATCGGTTCTTGACAGTAAGAGAATCGGGTTTATCGGTATGGCGAGGTTCAGCGCACCACTGATTGTTTGTTCTGTGGCTTTTCCTTTGGTTATTGTGTTAACAATCGTTTATCAGAACCAAATGTTCTATTTGTTTGGAGGATTTTCCAAAGTCACGATCCTGAAAGGAAAAGATCAGAATTCTGCAGGTGAGTCCATTGCATTGCTTATTATAGCAACTTTCTTGTCCTTTTTTCTTTTTAATCAACAGAATTATCTGCTAATCCTCGAAAAAGGGTATGTTCCATGTTAACTGTGAAGTTTTCAATTGCTAATTATCAGGAAAAGTAGTCAAACTGTGACAATTTCGGATTCAATTCTGCATATCAGAAACTTTTCACCTAAGGCCTGAAGTATATGCTGCTATCTGCAAATTGAATATGGCATTGATTAGATTAATGTTTGAGTTGGACAGATTCAATCAAAACATGGTTTAGTTCTTGTGAAAACTTATTTTCTTGATCTTTTTAAGTGATAAGAAAGATTCTTCTTCTTCAACTGGATTCAAATAGTTACTCATTTGACGCTACTGATATGCCTGCAGACATGTTGCTTGGTGAAATTTCGACATCTGGAAAAGATGCAGGATCTTGCTTAAGCAGGTACCAATCTGTCTTATACCGAAAAAGCTCTCGTCATAAGCTTTCTCCATATCTCCATAGTAAGCTACGAGATTATGAAAAGCTTCACAAGCAATGTGGACCTTATACAGAAACGTACAATAGGACAGTGAAAGGACTTGAATCTGGCAATGTTTCTGAACCCACAGGGTGTAAGTATGTTGTATGGATAGGTCTTGAAGGGTTGGGAAACAGGATTCTGTCCATGGCTTCAGCATTTCTCTATGCTCTCCTCACTAACCGGATTTTGCTCGTTGAATTCGAGACCGACATGGCTGATCTGTTCTGTGACCCATTTCCAAACACAACTTGGTTATTACCTGCAGACTTTCCTCTGAAGAATCAGTTAAAATTATTCGATCACCGGTTTCCGCATAGTTACGGTAACATGCTAAAATTCAACAATATCAACGCAATCATGAATCTGTCTCCATTGTCTATGTATCTTTACCTACCTCACAACAATGATGATCGTGATAAGCTATTTTACTGTGAAGAACACCAAGCTGTTCTTGGAAAAATCCCTTGGCTGATCATAAAATCGGATCAGTACTTCATCCCATCACTGTTTCTGATCCCATCTCTTGAACAAGAACTAAACAAAATGTTCCCTGAGAAAGAAATGGTTTTCCACAACTTGGCTCACTATCTTTTTCTTCCCTCCAACAAGGCCTGGGGACTTATCACAAGGTTTTATCAGTCCTATTTAGCTAAAGCAAACAAAAGGATCGGCCTGCAGATAAGAGTCTTTGATCATAAGAATAGCCCATTTCAGATTGTGATGGATCAACTTCTAGCTTGTCTGCTAAAGGAGAAGTTGCTGCCACAAGTAGACACTCAAAACCTTACAATTCCAGCATCCAAAAACCTGACACGAAAGGCTATATTAGTTGCATCATTGTACTCAGAATACTATGACTACATCAAGAACATGTACTGGACAGCTCCATCCATGACAGGAGAGGTAATTGGAGTTTATCAACCAAGCCATGAAGGGTATCAACACTTTGGGGATGATATGCACAACATGAAGGCCTGGGTTGAAATGAATCTGCTAAGTTTATGTGATGATCTGGTCACTAGCTCTTGGTCTACCTTTGGCTATATAGCTCAAGGTCTTGGAGGTTTGAGGCCTTGGATTCTGTACATGCCAGATAAGAGAATGACTCCGAATCCGGCTTGCCGTCGAGCCAACTCGCTCGAACCTTGCTTCCATTTTCCCCCCAGTTATGAGTGCAGGTCAGGGACAAAAGTGAAAGCTGATCTGGGCACTCTTGTTCCTCATATAAAGCACTGTGAGGATGCAAATTTTGGAATAAAGCTTGTCAATGAAGTTGCTTGATTCAGGGATTGAGCTTGCTAATCAGCATCTTCCATTATCATTAATTACACCATTGTCTGTGCACATCAGAATTAGCAATGTATTACCTAATTTTTAGTTTCAAATTGCGAATTACAGGCCATCCTGCGATTGTGGATTAATACCATAATTGCAAATGTTAATCAATTTTTATAAATTAATTAAATTTTCACTCAACAGTCCTCTTTTTTAATTAAAATTAAAATTATTCGATAGGTAAGAACAATCTCCTCCAATCATATTTTAAATTTTTAATTTTATTTAATATTTAATCAGCTTTATAAAGATTTAATATCTATTGAACCTTTTAAACTTCTTGTTTTACTGGTAAAACTTTAAGCCAGATGCCTAAAACTTCAGTTAAGTTTAAACAGAAAAAAATTCGGTCTGAAAATTGACCTAATTTTATAAGGTCAAATTTAATCAAACATTTCCAAAATTCGATTGGGTTTGAATTTTTTTAATATGTCCAAAACTCTTCTTTTTTTTTAAACGGAGGAACCTGCAGTCGCTATCTTTTGAATATGCACCGGATAAACTTTTAAATTGACGCAATAGCCTGCAAATCACGCCAATCAGATACTCCGCACTAGGCAAATCCTATACGTGTAGTTAAGAAGATTCAAACACAGAACCTTTTGATCTCATGTCTCTCACTCCACCAATGCGACCACTCGTTAAGAGCTGAACGAAGAACAGTTTTAGCAGACGTCGCCTGAGATATACGAATCCAAAACTCGAAAACTCGAACTTATCAAATTGTTTTTAAAATTAAATTATGGTTACTTGCTTGCTTGGTTTAGTCTTCAATCATACATAAATATTATAATACGGAGAAATAATTTTTAATTTCCCCAATCTCAATCAACGTAAATTCCACGTTACGTTCATTACACGCTTTTATAATATAATTGCAAACGTTAGTTTGTCACTTGTACATGATTTACTTTATCCCTCAAAAATTTCCTTTATAATTTGTTTTTTTTAGCGTAATCCGTGCATAAGATTTTCTGGAGAATTATCAATATACGCGATTTTTTTAGGAGGTGGTCGAGTTGGTACAGTAGAGAAATATGAGGCCAAAAGATCATGTATTCGAATTCCCTTACTTACATTCTTTTGATTGAGCCTATCGTATAGGGCTTATCTAATGCAAAATACTTATTGGCGTGATTTGCAAGCTATTAGGTCAATCTAAAGATTTACTCGTTACGTATCCAAATGATAAAGGATATGGGTTCTTCCGCAAAAAAAAAAAAAAAACCTTTTATTAGTTGCTCAAAGGCTCTCTCTTATTAATATTATTATTATAAGTAAATAATAATATTATTATAAGTAAATACTGTTATTGTTGATAATAGTAAATTGTCAACTTAAATAGATATTGAAAAGATATGTTTTAATTAAGTGAAATTTTAATTAATAAATTACATTAATATTAAAATTAATATATAAGTATATGAAAATTTTAAGTATAGCACAACTTATTAATGCAGAATTTTCATAAATATGTTACTAAAATTACTACAAGAATATGTAAATTTTTGTATGTAGTGATATATATGGTTAGATTTTTAAAGCTCTTAATTGAGCATTAATTATTTAATAAAGTTCATGGATTTTTTATTTATTGAGTATTGATTTGTGTTCATGCACAGAATCCAATCTGATATTCTTTACTTTGATCGCTGACCAATCGAACTATACAATTCAGAACATCAAGAACTCACCACTAACGTTACAAGGTTTGTTCTGAGTACCCTTTGTCCTTCTCTTCCTCAATCTCTAGTTTCTGTCTGTTTTTCTTATGTTCCCATGTTCTTGCATCTCTTTGACGTAGCATTGATGTCTTTGCATGAGTTCGTTTCAGTTTTTCTTTTTTTTCCTTCTTGCTGTTGTAAGGTATTCGAACACCAGACATGATCCAGGAAATCTTCAGATTTCTTGAACAATGCTCGTTTGTTAGTAAGTGAATCCTTAAGTTTAGCCAACATGTTCGGTTAAAGTGTAAGAAGGACTGCCTGGTTTTACGTTATGAGATTGACCAGGTACGATGTTTTTACCGTAGATTTGTAGGACCATGCTACAATTCCAAATGAAATATTAGGAGAGTACAAGGTAAAGTTTTTGGAATCTGCAGGCAAGTTGGTTCGGAATTCAAAACTTGACAGTTGCAGGAACTGAGTTTTGAGACAAACCAAGCATGTTCTAGGATCAGGGAAGAGAAGCTAGAAAAGCTTCCACTTTGCTCTTTTGGTAAGAAGTCCAGTAGGGTCTGCTGTGTGGAGTTAAGAACTAGATAGGGATGTGAACATGGGAATAAGAAAGAGAATAAGAAGAGGGTATTTATTGCTTTTAGTTGCGTTTTTAAGGTACTTTTGCTCCGTAACAGCTGTGTATGTTACCATCAGCAGCTTAGTATTTAATTTTCTACTTAAAGAAGGAGAGGGACTCTCCTAGTTAATGAGATTTGAGAGGAAAGAAATCGTCAGTTTTAGTGAAAAAATGAAAAAACTTGGGAGTATAAGGATTTATAGAAACTTTGGTGATTCTGGGGAGTAACATCTCAAGTTCTGAAGTTTTTAACTGGAAAATCTGCATGTTTTGATCCTGGTATGTGTTGCCTTTGTTGTAGCTTATCATGGTTTTCATAAAGAAATCCTTTGGCTAACCCTTTAATGATCTCCTCCTCCGCTCTTACTTTGTGTATAATGCAGTTCCTTATGATTCTGATATATTATTGACAGAAAATACTGTGGTAGGTTCTTAAGAATATTACATTTTCTTCCTCATTATTGAAAACACTGGAAAGGAGAATCATGAAAAGAAAATAGAAAGAAGGATAGAAGAATTGTTCTTTCTTGGTTGATTAAGCTTTTGTTATTGAACAAGAACAGTTCTTTTTTTTTTTTTTTTTGAGTTCTTGAACTTTTCTTGCAAAGACTTTATCTTTGTTCATCAGGAAAAAAAGGGTCTTAGATGAATTGCTTATTATTGCACTTCTCATCATCTTTCTTGTCTGTTGGATTTTGATCTTCTGCAAATGGATGTCTCTTCCTTGGAATGTTATACTGATCTTGAACTATTCCTGGAACTCGAAGTCTCAAAACTGAGCTAACATGAACCCAAACGTTTACTGACAGTGGTCACTTCGATGAAGCCTCAGCAGTAAAACATGGAAATCTTTCAAGCCGCCATGGGAAATTCTGGATTGGACTCCAAGAGGTTTGAAGCAGCCTTAGTTGTGTGTCTCTTTGCTTTGCCTGGAATATTCGTCGTATTCCAGACTTCCCAGAACCAAAAACTCAGCATAACTTGGAGTCCTATTGAAGCTCGTAATGATACAGAGCCAAGTCTTGGTAAAGACCATCTCTATCAAATATATGTTTATGAATTACAATAAGAAACGAAAACTTGGTTATGAATGCATTAAACATGATTTTTCCTTTTGTATGCATGTGATTATCAGGTTCAAGAAATGATTCCACTGAGCATACCAACATGGCTAAGTATGAAATGGCTAATGGTACAGAAAAGAATCACTCACAGAACGACCGTAATTACGCAAGAAACATTTCGTCTGATCCTTCAATACTACTCAATGAAACAAGCTTGGAAGGTGAGACCCATCAGGCTCCGGTCCAATCTACTCAAGATTTACACAATACATCAGGTTCGATAAATGACACTACTGGCTCTGAGAACATGTCCACAGGTGACAAACTAAATGGATCAAGTTCAAAAGATGATTTTACTTCGACTACCATGATTCCCCAGGGCCAACCAGATGCAGGTAATCATTCTTCTTCACGACCAAGGGAAGACGATGAAAAGCTCTTCTATGGACTTTTCCCTCCTGGGATTGAGGAAGATTCCTGCTTAAGCAGGTACCAGTCTTTCCTGTATCACAGATCATCACATTACAAACCGTCTTCCTATTTGCGGTCAAAACTGCGCAAGTATGAAAAGCTTCATCAAGCCTGTGGATCTAATACCAAATCCTACAGAAATGCTCTCAAGAAACTGAAGAGCAATCATGTCAGTCAAACATCCAAGTGTAATTACATTGTATGGATGCCTGCTAATGGCTTGGGGAACAGAATGGTGAGCATGGTTTCATCATTTCTTTATGCACTTCTCACAAACCGGATTCTACTCGTTGATTTTGGACCTGAAATGAGAGATCTCTTCTGTGAGCCATTTCCAAAGTCATCATGGCTATTGCCTTCAGATTTTCCTCTTAAACATGAGTTTGGTAATGATAAGGTAAGGCATTCACATAGTGTGGGAAGGCTGATGAAGAAAGCATCAAATGCAGGAATGGAAACAATACCTCCATATCTATATCTCAATTTAAATCACGGTGGAGACGATGAAGATAGGATTTTCTATTGTGACAAAAGCCAAGATCATCTCCAGAATATACCATGGTTGCTTCTACTGTCAGATCAATATTTTGTTCCTTCTTTCTTTCTCTTGCTGTCTTTTGAGGAAGAAGTAAAGAAATTGTTCCCTGAAAAAGAAACAGTTTTCTACCACTTGGGTCACTATCTTTTCAATCCCTCAAATCATATATGGGGGCTGATTACTAGATTCTATGAGGCATATTTGGCCAGAGCAGATCAGAGGATTGGTCTCCAAGTAAGAGTATTCAATCCTAAATTGACTCCACGCCAAACTGTTCTGGATCAAATATTAGCATGTGGAAAGAAGGAAGAACTGCTACCACAGACGGACACCCAGAAATCTGCAGCTAGACCAACACAAAATGGGACATCAAAAGCTATCTTAGTGACATCTTTGTATCCAGAGTTCTATGAGAACATAAAGAACATGTATTGGACTAATCCAACAGTAACAGGTGAAGCCGTTGGAGTTTACCAGCCAAGCCATGAAGCTTATCAACACTTTGGTGATAACATGCACAACATGAAGGCATGGGCTGAAATATATCTCCTAAGTTTGAGTAACGTATTAGTGACTAGTGCGTGGTCGACGTTTGGCTATGTGGCACAGGGTCTGGGAGGATTGAAGCCATGGTTTCTGTACAAGACAGACAACAAACACATCCCAGATCCACCTTGTGGAAGGGACAACTCCAGAGAGCCTTGTTTTCATTTCCCCTTGACTTTTGACTGCAATTCAAAAGCAAAGGTTGACGCAGGCACTCTTGTTCCTTACATAAGACACTGCCAAGATCTTCCTTGGGGAGTAAAGTTGGTTAGCAACGATGATAAGTTGTAGCATTATCATCTGCTATGAAATGTTTTTAGATTCAGGATCTTTTTATGCCTAGATACTAGCAAAATATGATATGTATTTCTATTCAAATCCGTAACAACTTAACAGTTTGAAGATATCCCTGCAAATTTCACAATCACATTTATGGTGACAAGAAAGAAATTGAAATAAAAAATAGTTTTAAAGCAGTATACTTGTCTCACAGTATTTGCACTAAAATGGATTTGATCTTTAAACACAAGAACGAGTTTAGCCTCTTCACCTCCTTTTCCTTGTCCTTCTGTTTAACATAAGCAGTATATCAATTCTTCGCTGCTAGCCTAGCAACTGGAGGAAAAATTAAGTGGTACTTACTAGTAAAAGGATTTATAGATAGCCTAGAATTCTTTATGTCCAAGATGATGAAAGTATCATTTTACTGCTCAATTAGCTTGTAATTTAATGTTTGTGAGTGAAACAATTCAGAGACACTGGTTTTCACCACCCTTCAGCGTAAAATATTTGCTAGCTTCTGAAAGAACCAGACAATAAGGGGAAAAGAGAGATGCAATGAAATGGAAAGGCACAAAATGAATCATGTAAAGCCAGAAACTAGTACTTGCAATTACGAGGGAAACAAGAAACAACCATCAGGATTCAAGATCCAAATCAGCCACAAGCGCATTGATTCCCTTCTCCTGTTCCAAAGTCCTATGGTAGTCCTAAGGAGAAGTAACATACCGCCTAGGCAAACTAAACATGTCCTTTCCTGTAAAAGGAGAGGTCCATTCACGCAGACCAGCTTGAGATGTTTCTTGTGTCACTCCACCGTCCCATAATCCTGGTATGCAGGAGCCACTTGTACCGCTCATCCTTGTAGCAGAACCGTTCCTCAACAAGGAAGAAAGCCCCAGCCACAACCCACTTGACTTGGAGGGTAACAAGTTTGAATCCAAAGTCCAATCTACACTGGTATAGTCTAAATCAGGTATCAAGCCGCCTGTGTTCCAATCAACATGTGCAGATGACCCTGAAGTTCTTGCCGAACCCCAGCCAGCAAATAGACCAAGTGATGATGGCACTGCAAGTGAAGGTGTAGATGGCATACCATATGAACTATGGAGATCTGAAGGGACTACAAGAGATTTCCTCATCATGCCCCATGAACCTACCAGCTCGGATGTGAAATCAACTGGGCTACCAGATAGTAACTGGGTTCCTTTATAAGATGCTGGGTGGTAAATTTGCTCTGAATTCTGATTTACACGGTTTAGGTTTCCAGTGTTCTGTAGTAATTTAACATTTGGCATTATGCTATCGCCTGTAACATCATTTGAATACCATCCAGCTGGTACAGAATGCAAGGCACTTATGCCAGGAACTGGATCTTGCATGGGATTTACAGACTGTGGATGCTCCATTACAGCTATGGATTCCCTGATCATCTGCTGAGAACTATTCACGTCATTCCCAACAATACCATGCCTAATCTCTAGCTTTGCTGATAAAGGAATCCCTTGGACTGGTGATGCAACAGCTGTTGAGAAAGATGGGTTTGATCCTGCCATGACCCACCTTTTATCAGCCAGTGCCTTCTCTTGATTCAAAAGCTGTAGATGTCTGCTAGTAGCAGGTTCTGCATAACTTGGCAATGCACTTGCTGTTTTCACAGGGTTACAGTCTCTTTCATTCCTCCTTGGCTGTGATGTAAATGAAGTAGCAACTACAGGCTTTTCTTCCACCCTTTTCAGGTTCTTGGCATCAGCAATCTCTCGTCTGACTGGTGGAACAACAGGCAGTTCCCTCTTTTGTGCTTGTAATGTCTCCTCTGCCTTCACAAGATCCCCTTCAGAAGCAACAACAGCTCTTTCAACTTCCTGTTTCGAGCATTTGAAATGCACCTCCATTCTTGACATCTGAGAAAGCTCCTCATTAATATCTATTTTTAAGCTACTATTTCCGACAAGTTTACTCTCTTTGCTGCGAACTTCCTCTTCATTTGCTTCAAAGAGCCAGTTCACTGATTCTTCCAACCTGCCCTCATTCAACATAAGGGCCAGAGTCGCCCGCTCTGCGGAAAACCCCATGGCCACAAGCTGTTGAGACAGTGCTTCTAGCTTTTTTGACATTAGATAGCCCGTGCAACGATCATGCAACTCTTGTGCCCGCCTTTCTTTTTGACGTTGATGTTTCTTCTCATTTTTCAATCGAATCTTCTCTCGCTTTTCATTGTCTAGTCCAGGCACATTTTCTAACCTAGTTGAGTTGGCTATCTTCTCTTTTGGGTCTTCCGACTCACCAGAACAGCTCCCATTGTTGGACACAGAATCATACTCAGATACTGTTCCATGAGGGCTACTGGAATGCTCATCATTGTCATCTATACTCCTGAAATGACAACTGTCATTTAAAGGTGGGGGTGAAGTGCCTGAAGGAATTTCAAGAGCATGGAAAGTGCCTGACAGAGGGTTATAAGCATTTGCTGGAGTGCCATCTGAAGTGTTAGTAGAACCACAAGGCTTAACAGAACCCTTCTGTTGTTCCTTGACAGATTTGGCAGAGGACTTATCCTTGGACTTCCCCTTGGACTTTGATCGTGGAGACATTCTCTAGAGAAGTATAAGATGAATGACCTACATTCAATGTGAAGGAAAATGAATTCTGCTGGTTAAAATTATACGGTAAGGAGAAAAGTGGATAACTGATATAACAAGTGCTTGCAAGCAGATATCAGGATGTAGGTCAGCTATGTAACTTCTATGCGGCCATCTTCTCAAGGTATCATGGGACCACTTTCAAGTCTTGCTCTTATGAATAATGTGTAAAACAATGTTCAATGCTCTAGTTACCACAAACCCACAAATTCTGGGCAATTCTGGTGTTAAACCTTCACCAATAAACAATAGATATTTTGAAACCTGGTTTTTTTAATCCCCAGTAGATACAGAAATTTAAAGAAACAGTTATCTGAAACCAAAGGCTCCAAATTGATAGAAAAATCAATAAAATAAAACATCAACTGAAGATCTTTGGCAGTCTTCAACACAGATGTCCCAAACGAGTATTACTAGACAACCAAAAAGCGCTCAAGACATGAAGGCTAATTCATAAACATTTTTAGGAAGACAAACATAGAATTTTATATGCTATATATTTAAACAAAAATACAACATGCAATGTTCCTATAAGAACGAAATCAATGCACACTATCTCCATTGATTCTAATCAGCAAACCAAAAATGCTGAAAGCCAAATAACAATTTCCGTTAAAAATATCCATTTAAGAGAATGTAGCCAATAGCCGATTAAATGAAGCCTTTACTCGAGATTTTCATGAGTAAAAACACCAAAAAAGCCGAAGTAGAGAACTGAAAGGCGACCTTCACAGGCTTGATAAAGATTGTAACTTTCCTTTCCCAGAACACAAAAATTGCAACTTTTAAAATGCCCGCAAAAAAGCAAAACAAAATTCGACAGGAAACAACAACCCGAATCCCAGAACCTACATAACCTCACTGTGCAATGCAACAAACGAAAGAGGAAGACCCGTACAATACAGACCCAGATACATAACTTTAGATCTCCAAAAATCAAACCAAACCCACCAAAATAAAACACAAAACGATCGAAACAAAGCAAATTCAAGAGGTGAAACCAACAAAAGGAACAATCTTTGAATACAGAATTGCAATGAAAATCTGGAACAAGCACAGAAAGGAAAGAAAAAAACCCACAAAAGCAAAAGCAACACGGAAAAAGAGAAGTACAAGAACAGATCTGAGAACAAACCTAAAGGCAACAGAAGGATTGATGAGAAGTATAGGGACAAATTGATTAATGAACGCAGAAAATTTTGGGTTCGCAGCTTTTAGTTTTCTCGCTTATGGTGTTTGTTGGTGGTGCGGCTAACTCTATGTTTGTTGTAAATGTTTGTTAATGGTTTGTGAGGTCCTCAATTAAAAGTGTTTGTCCTTTTTTTATTTTTTACTTTTTCTTCTTCCGTTATATTTAATTATTTTCTGTTTATTTATTTACGTGATTAAATTTAATTAATTAATTTTATAAAATAATTTATTTTATAAATTAAAATAAATTAATTAATTTTTAATTAATATTTTTAATTAAAATTTGACTTTTTATAATTTATTATAATTTTTAGTATAATACTGATTAAATTTTTTAAGTTTAGATCTTTTATTTTACTAGTTTAGTTTCAAATTTAAATTTTAAAATATAAAGGTGAATTTAAGTTATAAAATTTTAATTTTCTATTTGTTTTTCTTGAATTTTTATGAAATTAAGTCTCAATTTAAGAAAATAACTAGTAATTATTATATTATATTTATAATTACAAACATTAAGAATGTAGAGAGAGAACGTAACGTAATTAAAGGTAAGGTTTTTTTTTTTTTGGTTTAGAACGTGAAATTAGGCGAAAGCAAAGGAGAGGAGGTTGTTAAAATCTCGTGAAAACAGCAAACCACCGACTCGTACACGTCTAGAAACATCTAATGTACACATGTTGAATGGAGGCACTTTGGTCGGTAGTTTGTTATTGTCACAGCCTAACTTTTTGGTCAACCTCTCTTTGTAGATACAGTTTACTTTTTTTCTAAAATTAAATTTTAATTTGGAACATTAGAAATGTCTAATTTAGAACTTTAAATTATAATTAGGGTTGACAAAACGAAGATATAAAACTTTCAAAATGATATTATTTATAAAAACAATGGACCAGCTCCGACTTGCCTGTGGGAGACCGGGCCATGCGACTTGGCCCAAATAGCTCAAGTCCAACTCTACCTACCCCAATTTTTCAATTAAAAATACTAAAACGACATTATTTTCAACAAAAACAACATAATTTTGAACATAAAAATCAAGCCTCGGACTTGAAGTACCGGAATCTAACCTAAGATTCGATCAACCTAAGCCTAAGCTTAACTTGTTAACTTCAAGTCGGATCAGACAGTTGTCATCCCTATTTGGAAAGTTCAAATAAACTTAAATTTGCCTTGAAGTTAGTATTATGAAATTCATATCGTACTAGTTATTATCGGGCGATACATACCGTATTTGTAAAAAAAGTAGTATAAAATATTAATTTTCAGTACTAGATTTAAATATCGGTCAATACTGGCTAATACCGGTCAATATCACCTATATACCGATCAGTACTAGAAATTTTGAAAAATAAAAGAACAATGTTACAAATTTGTGATTATTACTTATTATTTCGATTTTTAGAGACAAGTTAAAAATATATAGTACAACTAAACAATATGACAATGAACTATTTTACAATTTTTTAAAATTTTCAAGAACTATTTCATAAATTTAAAATTTTACTTGAAGCGATATCTGATATTGACCGCTACTGGTACAGTACCGTATCAAAACTTAATCCAACGTCAAGTCCGAGACAATTTTCGTAACATAGCTTCGAGTTGCATTCTTCAAGTTCGATTTGACATAATTTATCATTACGTTTAACCATGATTACAATATTTCGATTCTAATTAGAATTGTTATTGAAATTATATTTACGTTACTATAAAAGATTCTTTGAAACAAAAACAATCCTTAATTTTTAGTTTAAAAAACTTATTTCAAACTTTTATTAAAAAATAAAATAAAACACATAATATAAAATTACATAAATTAATTTAAATATTATTAATATAACAACTATACTCAATTCTTAAATTTGATATAAATCGATTAAATCTAATTTAAATCAACAATTTAAAATAATTATAATAAATTTTAATTTTAATTTTAATTTAATAAATTACATCCCCACTAACCAAATCTAATTAGTTTAATCATGTTATGCATATTATGTATGTTTTAACACTATTTTTAAAAATTAAAAATAATTTTAAGAAAATAACATAAAAATGTTTATAATTTAAAAATTAGAGAAAATTTTTTACGTTAGTGTCTTTGCCCGAAATAAAATGGAGTAACTAAAATCTTTTTTTTAAGTTTCTCATATTGGCTACAACCTTTCCTACATGCCACTAGAAGTAGATAATGCATGAAAAGAGATATGGAGAATTCCCAAAACCAGAACTGTTATATACATATTTTTTCTTTGGAATATACACTACTTGTTCCTTCTTCTTCACTGAGAAAAACCCACCAAGAATTCTGCAGAAGCTTTTGAGCTCCTGCATCAGAATATCCTTGAACAAGTCACATGTTAGCGAGTAAATTGGCTTAGGTGTTGGTTTAAAACAAATACAAGTACAGATCTTGTGTCTACCTTCTCATTCCACACTCAGATCTTGTCAAAATCCATCAACACCATCAAGCACACTTCTGCTGTAAGGTATGATACAGATGAGTCAAGGGAATTCATCGCACGCAACTGTTTTAGCTTCTGTTTCTGCACGGTAGCAAAGTCGAGAATGAGGTTGTAGCAATCTCGATAACAGATTAAATATGGAGAATTCAGAAAAAGTGAATATGTATTATATTTGCATGAGCCTGACGGTAGTGATACTCACCTTTGTATAGCTTCTTTTGCCTGTAAAGAAGCACGGTATGCAGAATGATATATGGCATTGAAATCTCTATGAAGCATCGAGTCTTTCCTGAATATGGCGTCAGATAAAACAACTGCAGATGCTCCATGAGATATGTAGTCTCCCACAGAATCTGAAGTTAGCTTTGAACGTGCATCAGAACTCGAAAACTATTCATAATCAGACTAAATGATTGATATTGTCTATTAAAATGGTCCAAGATGACTTGAGAACATATCAATGATTTTGAAGCTAATGTCATCAAGTCAGTGCATATTGACCTTTCTGAGTACTAGTCTAAATAAAACTACAGACATTTACTTATACTTTGTCAAAGAACAACTACTGAACCTGATTGTCAAGAAAAAGAGGAATTGTAATAAATAACCAACCGATTGTTATGCCCTGAGAAGCTACCATTGGTATGTGAGGGAAAGGCTTCTTAATTGCCGATATATACGGGACACCACCGAGTGCAGAAACAGGATAAACCTACCCCATCAAAAAATGAAAAACCTGTAAATGATTCTTAGAAGAACACGCTTCCAGAAAAGTTAAAAACAATAGTTTCAATCTTATGCAGTTCTCATATAGAAACCAGTGTGAGACGTAGGAACTCCACCAATCTCACCTTGACAATCTCGGCACCAGCATTATATGCAGACAATATCTGAACAGCAGCAAAGCAGTACACTCAGACTAATATCTCCAGGAAGAATAGCTAAGGGGATCAAATTCTCTAATAAAATACTAGAGAGCAAAGTGTGCAGCACTTTGTCATTGATATAGACACCAATCCGACCATAGATACGGTGCAGTAGCTGAATACTACATCAATTACAAGGCTATCATAAGGATGTTGAGGAATTGCTGAAATTTTAAATGGAAAGTTAAAGGGACCTTACTTCTGTTGGAGTCATTGTGCCAGGTATGTATAAGACTTCTCCATCAGAGAAATCATTCATAATATCCTGAGAAAAAGCAAGTGCAGAAAAGAAGCAGGATTAATCAATGACAAGGAACAGAAATAGGAGACTGAAATTGGAAGCATTAGTTAAAAGTATTTAGGTCTGATCAAGATTAACTGACTGATTAAAATGCAGACATTTTGAAGAATAATTGGACACCTTCACCATTGCAGGACTCAAGAGGAACTTGGCCCCTGCATTCCTTGCATCTATAGCATCCTTAGAGCTCAAAACAGTACCAACCTGAATGATACAGTTGACTAGTGTTACAACGACAAGCACTTGCAATCTCTACGAGGCTCTGGTACTTAACGATTCAACGATGCCGTTTTCCATATACCATAATTTTCATTAGTTGCAGTTAATATCAGATAAAGCAAGGGCATAACCCAGGAAGATAGTACTATTTGGAGACACAGATTGAAACATTCGAAGATGTTCCATCTTACGCTTGCCCGATACCCAAATGTACAAAAAACAAGACGAAATGTTAAAACATTCCATGATTTTGCAGGAAGAAAGATTACCCCTATGGCCAATCTGGGATGGTCCTGCACCAGCTGATTTACAACCTGAGCAAAAAGCATAAAAACTTGGTCTCATTCAGGGTCATCAAAAGCCGAAAAAACTGTGGGAAGAAAATGGCATATCAAAGAAAACCTGAAGTGCTCCTGGGGTGGACATCACAATCTCAAGCTGCATTCCATGGAAAATAATAGATGCATCATAGTCCCATCAGAAAAGTACATAATGATTAGAACTCCTGCATAGGAACAAACTTACTAGTCCTCTTTCATGGAAAATAGAGGCAGCTAGAAGTTCTACGAACAAGGAAAAGCACTTTCCAGTCCTTCGGACCACATCAAATACTTAAAATTTTGGGAATAAGAAATAGTTCAACAACTGATTTCAGTCGAATAGTTACAAACCCCAAAGCCCTTGAAGAGAGAACCAATTAAAGACCATGTTCAATCCCCTCCTTCTTAAAGCTATTAAAAAAAAGCACAAACATGAAACTGAAATGAAGGAATGCATATAGAACTAACAACTGAAATGCCACCGTTGAGTGCGGCTGATGCAGCTTCAAAAGCGAGCTCTGCACTGCAATCAAATCAAAAGCATTGATAAGCCCACCTCCACCCCATTCTACCATAAACCCACACGAAGAATATTGCTCTACAGCTTCCATGCAGCACAATAACTCAACCCAGAGAGGCTCAGAGCGATAGAAGTTACCTAGTGGCACGAAGGCAAGCAATAACACCAGACCTCTGAATAAGAGATAAAGTGTCAGTTTTGGTATTAGACAATGAGAGTTGTGGATAAGAACTAGCGGTAACCCTATACTTTTCACACGTCGGAGATGATAATTTTTCTGTCAGCGGTGACATAAGCCACCTCGACGGCGACAAGTACGTACTTGTAATGTTCATAACAGCATTCAGGAGCAACTCTCTTGTCCAAAGAACAGATATTTTTCAGTGCGCGAGTCCGTGAAGACGGTGATAAATCATAAGATAAATATTAATTATTTATTTGAATCAATTAATTATTTAAAAAATTAATAAACATTATATATTTTAATATTTTAAATTAATTTCAACAACTTTTGTATTTAAGCCTTTCTCAATTTTATCCGGTGTTGCCGGATTTAGTACCGGATTAGATTTTAATACGGTGCAAAAAAATGTACAACTTAATTATTATATTTTTAAAAATTTTCAGTACTAATCAATATATGATCGATATTATAAATACGAAACAGGCCAATATCAACCAATATTTATACATGATACATAAGTATTCTTATTTCGTATCGTTCTCTGACTAGTACAGAACGATATTCAAAATCATGATTTTAACAAGCTAAACATTTTGTAAATATTTTATCTCGAAAACAACCTCTTTATTAATTAGGAGTAAGGCTCGTACACTAATCTTCCAAGAGCTTGCATTTAGTGAGATTTTTACTGTGTGATTGTTGTCGTTGTTTTCTTTATCTTAACTAGGTTTTATTAATTATTTTACCATAATTTTAATTTAATATCTTAATGAATAAAGGAAACTAAGATATATAAAAAATTATTAATCTCAGACCTTAAACGTATAAAAGTTCCAAATCGAATCTTTTTAGAAAGAAGATCTTCTGTCTCATAGTAGCATGCTTCAGTCTTTACAAAACTTTTATTATTAAGTTAGCCGTAGACTTTACATGTTTTTAGCTATTCTTATAATATCGTCAAATGATACAAGTCTCGAATAAGAATTTACAACGCATTACAACGCCCTTATTGACGATCCTTTATTCTGTCAGCATCTAAGATTTTTCGAACAATGTAATATTTCACATTAGGTAAATCCTTAACTCTTCACCCACTTACTAGAATATTTGGTGCCAATTTTATGAAAATAAAAAAATTGAATAATTTATAAGTATATAGAATATGCCTATTAATTAATTTCCATTTAATTATTTTCAGCTATATTTATAATTTTCTAAAATCCAAATTAATATTAATATTATTATTAGATTAATTTTGAAATTTAATGTGTTTAAATATAATCAAATTTTCCTTAAAAAGGAAATTTTCTTGAGTCGCAAGTTAGAGATTATTTAGTTAAACGGCATCGTTGGATCTCCGAATCCTACAAGGACTAGGACGCGAAAGTTGTATGTTTTCCTTTTCCTTTAAGGATTCAACGACCGTACCGCCTTCAAGTACATGTATAAAAGAACCAACAAACCAAAACTCCAGCAATGCCGAACCCTCTTTAACCTCACAGAAAAGGAGGTGGCTCGGCAACTACTATTACTCAGCAACCAGTCTAAGCAGTGGAATCGATTCAGGGTTGCCAAAAACTGTGTAGCAGAAGAACGTGAATGCAGAAGAAGAGAAGAAAGTGAATGTGTCTCAACTAAAACTGAGGAGGAAGATCAGGTTTTTGGAGGGAAGTGGGAAGATTGGCCTGCTAAGCCAAAGAGGAAGAAACAGAGACTGCTCTCTGATGTCTATGCAGCAAGTGAACCTGCGAGCTTTTGCGTAGGATGAGAATAGAACAAGTTTATTCACCAGAATGTGTAAATTTCTTCAACAGTTGGGATTCTTTGTGTGTTATAATACAGGAAAGATCTCTGTCATAGCCAATAAACACCTTTCACCATGTATATTGGAACCAAAGAAGTAGGAAATTCAGTTAAAAACTGACCTCTATGAATAGTGTTTCCGCACTTCAGACATTCAGATAACCATCTGAAATATGCTCTTTAATTTCATATTATAAAGCTTGCATACTTCAAAAATTTTTACTCATATAACATGTTAGCATCATAAAACAGTGTAAAATACAGAAAGGTCACTGTTTTTTTATCAATGATTCCAATCTAAACCGAAGCATAGTCACTTTCGCTAGTTCTGGTTAATGCTCCAGATGGAAAACATATTCGGTTAGACGTTGTAGCTTGTACGGATCCAGTTTCTGCTCTGCCACAACAGGCTGCTTCTTTACAGTTAGCATTCGAGAAGCATGATCAACAATCCACCCATGTCGTGACACATCTGCAGAAAGATAACAGAATATCAATGGTGATATAGAGGAAAAATCCCAGAATATCAATGGTGATCGTAACGTGTGGCCGAGCATGTTATGCCAGTAAACCAAAAGTACAACATTAGTACACGAAAAACACCTCATAATGAATCTTGACAACTCAATGCTAACTTGTTAGCTATACAAGCTTAACTACAGAAATTATTTCGCAAATTAAGAGTCACCAATCAAAAATATGGATGTTTTCAGCAGTATATGCCCATCATAAAAAAACATTAATGCTCCTAATCTTCTCAAGCAAACTTATACTTCCTAGGGGTCCTTTAGTTGGACTAAAAAATCAATAACAGAATGTAAGAAGTAACAAAGGAAAGAGTCAAAGGTGTAGCTATTGTCTTGAATGCTTATTTGAATAAAATAATTTGTTAAAGAGTGGGGAACTTGCAGTTAGTAGCATCATCCTCGTTCATCCCAAGAAAGCGGGCGGTATCTTGGATACTGATTGTTGAATAAGCAGATAGTAACAGCTGAAACATCCTCTTGGTGTAAAGCTCTGCAAAAAAGGAACAGCCTAAAGCATTATGGAAAATCCAACATTTTAAAAACTCAGGTAGATGCATTGTTTTCAGAAAGATTGGGAGTAAAAGAGGCACATCCAGCAGCGCATTCAATTTATGCAAATACAATTTCACAGAAGAAATATCTGCAGTAACAGAGGAAATGATGTGCAATTAGATGAAGATAACAATAGAAAAACTCAACCGATAAATCTAACGCAAGTGACAACACAAATGAACCACTTAATGGAGAAATCAACCAAAAATAGGGGATTAGATTAGAGGAAGTCAACCATGCCTTGTTTTTTGCCCCCTTTATTGGGCTTGTACACTCGCATTTACTACACACACCAATGATATTTGATATCCGTGAAATAATGAATATCACCAATAAGCGGGAGAAACATACACGTAACAGAGCAGAAATATCTAAAAGCCACATAGTATAACCGTATTGACCTGATCAACAAACGAGAATAGTAGTTCTTATCAACTTATTGAGTATGTAAACCTCAACTGCTTCAACTATTAGCCTTGACATTTTCATGTACCTACATGTGTGTTCTCTCAACATTTAGTTTACAGACTTGCCTGAAAATGCAGTAACAACAATTTTAGTATCCTGACTCCAGTCGAAACCATTAATAGCCTCATGCACGCCTGCATAATCACGAGTCCATAACCTCTGACCTATTTTCCACACTGCAACTAATTCTGGTCGATTCTCCTTCACAGATACCGGTATTGATTTCCAGAGAAATCGGGCACTATTACTGCAAAATCAAAAACATGTGCTATGATTTGCACCGAACGTACAGCAATGGAACCAATACAATTTCAGGCATCTACGAATCTGAGATAAGCAATTAGTGTTCAGGTACTCAAACTTCACGACAAGTAAACCAAAATCCTGCAAACTGACAATAATAAAATGACTGAAATCCTCCCGCCCGATGTGAAGAACTACTGCTTCCAAAAACCTGAATTTCCTAAAAACAGAAATTGCCCAAAAACCCTACTAAGCTTAACAATTATAAACAATAGCGAAAGAAGAAAGATGTGAACAATACATATCATCTACATAAAAGTGCCCCAGAAGATGAATTGCATACGGCCATTCGTCCTGAAAGGCGACACCTTCTGCTGCCACCTGTTCAAAGAGAAGGTACAAAGTTTCATTCGACGCATGAAACAACAAACATTCTTAGGCAAAGAAACTCCCCACACACCCCCATTAAAGAAAAGAAAAACAATGGCAACAAGGAGGAGAATTCAAGAAGCACAGAAGAAACTTGCCTTAAGCATCAGATCATCACAAATGTCAGCAATCCTTTCGTATGATTCTGAGGCTAAGGCTTCGCTTAACGCACTCAAATCCATATTGCTCTGCTTGCAGTAACAATCAGGAAAGATAAACAAACAAACAAATTATCTTCTCAGAAGCAATAAATCAACAACCAATCGATCGAAACGGATTCCATGGAACAAGAAGTCACAATTTCAACCAATTTAGAAACACAGCTTCCACTCCCTAAAATAAAACAGCCACAAAGTTGCAATCTTTTTGAAAACCCACGTAAATATTGAAGAAACTTAGACTCTACAATATAAACCCAGACATAAAACCTTGGATTTATCACAATCCCACGAATTCCCACAAACCAAAAACGAAAATAAAAGGAAATAGGAAAAATCCCATAAAGAAAGTTCAGACGAAAAGTAGTCAGCGGTACCTACAGAATCCAATCAAAGGAGAAGAAGTGAACCAAGAACTAACCCAAGGAAATGGGATAACAGGATCAGCGGGTACGAGTGTGAGTGATTTGATTCGGCAGACTCTGTTTAAACAATTAAAATTTACATTTTATTTTGACTTTAATTGAACCCAAATTTCAAATTTTTAATTAATCAATTTTGCATAATAAAAAATATTTGATTAATTTATAATTTTTATATCAAAATTTAAATTTTATAGTTAATTTAATTCGATCTTAATTATTAATGTTATAATAAATATTATTTGACAATATTTTTGGGGGAAAAAACAAAGAGGAGGTATTAATAGATTTTATAGTTTTATATTGATTTAAATATGATCCTAATTTATTTCATAAATGAATAAAAATGTATAATAAAGATACTTAAAAAAGTATTTAATATTTTTTGTTTAAACCAATTTAAGAGGAGTTATGTGATAATATATGCAATTTTGCTTATGTTTATTTAATTATGATTATTGTCTCAAGTTTTATTTCATTAGAAAGTATATGCATATATTAAGAGACATAAAGGGAATCTCAATTTATTAAGGATAATTGAGGAAGATTTGTGAACCAATCTTAATTACTTTGTCTCATTAAATTATGCTATCTTTCTATTTGTTCATGCAAATAAGAATGAGTATGGTTCATGGCCTATTAGAAGTAGAAGGCGCTCTGGTGGGATTCTCACAGACAAAAAAAAAAAATGCAATCGATTTGATAATGATCGAGTAATATTGCTTTTTCGGCTCAAACTAAGGAGTTTCTTAGATATGATGCAAAATGGATCTTGTTCTATCCTTAATGAGAGGATTTCTACCTTTTACTTTAGTAGCAACTTATTAGGATGGCATAGTCTTAACCTTAAAATTAACGGTAAGGTTCAAACGAGGAAAGGCTTACAATAGATACCTAGGCACCTAGAGATGGGGAAGGCCATAGTAAGCAATAAAATACTTCAGGGAGCTGAAAATAAGCGTAGGTCCAAAGATTCCTGAATAGGTCCGTCAATTTTTTAAATAATTTTAGAATTTTTTAATTAAATCCGAACTTGAGTTCATTGTTTTGCTTAAAAGAATTAGACCTTAGACTGGTTTGGGTCTAGGCATGAGTCTAAGCTCATAGGCCAATTAATTGAAAACACTTAAATATGAGCTCATGGACCGACCCATTCTCATCCCAACATATAACAATTGTTAGGGTTTAGGTCTATAATTAAAATATTATGTTGTCTTTGCATCCCAATATTGATCTAAATTATTTAAAAATCATAATTGATTAGAATTTAGGATTAGAGAGTAATTAACTCTAATTTTTATTAATTTCTCCATATATCATATATATCAATTTACTAAATATGTATTTAAAGCTAGGACATGACATTTATTAGTATATAGTGTTATGATTGTATCAAATCAAATATTGAGAAACTTCAAATATAGAAAATTTAAATTACATTCGTAAGATAGAAATCATAAAAATCATTATCTACTTTCTCAATTACTTCAAGATACATATATGTTACCTTATAATGCAATTTTTATAAAACAAAAGTGAAATTAATACCAATTTTAATTTATATTAAACAATCTAAAAAAACATGAAATATGCAAAGAAATTAAGATTTAATTAATAATAATCATAGGCTTAACCCTTTTAAGCCTAGAGCTTAAGCGTTAGATCAACTTCACAAGCATCCACTTGATCACTCTTTGGAGGGTCACTTCTTCTGAGGTTATCACCACTAGATGGTCTGTTCATGGCTGCATTTGACGGAGAAGAAGCAGAAGAAGGTGATGAAAACCCTCCGTTTATATTACTGTTCAAGCTCTCCGTCCTTAGCCTATCAACGTAAGGTTGAGTGCTCAACGTAGTTGCTGGCCTAGGCCACACACCACCATGTCCATAGCGATATGCAGGGGGAATCCATGGATGAGAAGGTGGTTTCTGAATCAGTGACTCCATTCTCACACCAAGAAACCTGTTGAGAGATCCATAAAGTGCAGGTTGTGCGGCGGAGAGGGTTGAGTATGAACTGTTGTAGTATGGGAAGTGTCCAAAGCCACTGGCTTCCATTCCTTGACGTCTCTTGGCAAAAGCTCTCTCTTGTTTGTGTGCATTCTGGTGACCACCTAAAGCTTGGGACGTTGAGAACTCTCTCTTACAGAAGTTACATGTGAAAACCTTGGACTGTTCAGGTTGCTGCTTCTCATGTCTTGTCTCATCAGTGGACTCCTTTGTCTGAGAAGAGCTAGCGTTTACCGTGTCGTGGAGTTTGAGTTCTAACTTGGGGTTCTCCACATTATTACAGAGCTTCAAATCCAGCAAAACTCGTGAACTGCTTGATTCTGGACCCACAAGCTCCTCTTGTTCATAGCTATCCACTTTGTCTTTCAGCTTCACGACCATCGAGTTCTTCCTCTGCTGATCATTAGCTTGTAGTTTCTGCAGAGTTTCTCCTGATGAAGCTGCAGATATGCTAGAAGACTCAGATGGGCATGGATCTGCACCAAATGGTTTCATTGGGAACGAAAAAGAAAGAGAATTTGTATCTGGGTTATGGAAATTTTAGAAGATGAAACTCTTCTTATAATGGACTTGAGTAAATGCAGTATCATTTCAGGAATGTAAACAAAATCCTACTGTAATTATGACCTGCACCATTTTAGCCAAAAATGAACTGAGATGTTGCAGGGTTAAGCTTGGAGAGATTTGTTACAATAAATGAGGGACTTACAAGCACAATTTGGTCCAAATATGTTCTTCGATTGTTGTACACACCCAAAATTCCATAAAAGAGTGCATTCTTTCCTGCCTAGGAATGTATCATGTGTCCAAATTGGTTTGGTGCTTTACGAGAAACAAGTTACGTGTTCGGCAATTAGTGGATATCGGTAGCCAATGCCCTTCTTATAATTAGTATGTATGGAAGTAGGATTAAGTCTTCTGTATCCACTACTCTGTATCTATTCTGTTTCATACGATTTTATCTGTACATTTTTCTAAGTCATACGTATTTATGGGGATGAGATTGGTTGAAACAGAATAGGCACAAAATAGTGAGTACAGAAAATTTCGTTCCGTATGAAAAATAGGTTCAAAACAGGAGAAATTACATCTCAAATGACACCAACACAATTATACAAATTTATGCCTATATTTAATTTTTGTCAGAAAAGTATATAAAATATTATTAAATTTTGATAATTTAATAAAATTTAAAATTGTAATTACATTTATGCACAAAATCAAAAGGAAGAAGGGATAATTAATACAAGGAAATTTTGGAAATTACATAAGGTATGACCTAACAATGAAGTAATTTACAATTCAATGGATTATTTGTGTGGAATTAGGATTAGAAAAGGTAAGCAACTACATACTAAATTGCATTAGATTGACTCAACTTCATTTCCAAGTAAATGAAATGCAATAAGAGGAGTGGATCTCCTTAACAAAAGAGAATCATTTATAAGATATTCACAATAAGTACTAATTTAAGATCTTCAAATGAATATACATCAAAGTTTGATTAAGTCATAATGGAACATAAATACACTCCTAAGTAATAGAAAATATTGCATATATAGCTTATAGAAGTAGATAATGCACCAAAAATTAACAAAATTATTGATTAATTAGTTCTGTTTATGTGATTTTTTAGCAAAATATAGTAAGCTTACTAATTTAATTTCTCATTATAGAAAATCAATAGCCTAAATGTTCATGCAATTCTAATTTAGGAAATCAACTTGAGCAAAAAAAACTCATTAGACTTGTTAATTATCATTAGTAATTTACACTACCTCCACATTTACTATAGTAATTTTTTCTTACTTGTTATAAAATTCTAGTGTGTATTTAGTTTAAGTAAGGTTGGTAATCGGTCGAGTTATAATTCTAATCTCTACGGTTCGAGTTTCGAAATTTTAAATTTGAGTTTATTTAAATATATTTTATCCTGTTAATTTGAGGTCAACTAATAAAATTTTAAATTAATTTGTTATAGTTATTTGAATTCTAAAGAAATTATCAAGCTCAATTCAAATATGATCAAAAAAAGCTTATTTACTAATTTAAAAAATTAACTATTAAACTATTTTTATTTCAAATTTGATTAAGTTATTTGGATATAGACAAAACACTCATATACCCTTCAATATGTTAATATTAGTAAAGATAAGAATCACTTCTCCTCATAATTTTTTAGGGTGCGTGCAGTAGAGATAAGTACTTATCCACCATAGTTTTCAAACGCAGTCACATATTTGGATCTGCGAGCAAACAACTGGAGGTTAGAGAAAAGTGTAGTATCATCGCAGAAATCAATAAATAGAAAGAGAGTTGCGGTAAGAAAGTGCTTCTGCGGTAAAAATTTTATTTTCCATTAATAACCTTTTGATAATTATTATTTTCTATTATACCCTCAACTAATAGAAAGCAAACATGTGAAATATTTATAATTTGAATATATATGACTAATAATATATTTTTAATGAAATATTTAATTTACTAAATTTATTTTATTTATATTTTCTTATTTTAATTTAATATTTTCTTATTTATAATTTAAATTTATATGACTAATAATATATTTGTATGAAATATTTTATTTATTAAATTTATTTTATTTATATTTATATTTATATTTTAATTTAATATTTTATTATTTATAATTTTAAATTTATATGACTAATAATGTAATTTTTAATTTTTTATACAACAATTAATAGTTTATTAAATAAATGGACTTTTTAGTCATTTTATCTCTTTTCAGCAATTTCAATCGCATTTTCTAAACACCTATTTTCACGTTTCAGCATTTACTAAAATATAATCCCAAACACGTAAGTACTTATTAAGTACTTATCATTTTAAAAGGTTGATTTTAGCGGGTTATTAACCGTCACCACTCTCCTAAACTAAGCCTTAATATAAAATCAAAGAATATTAAACATGAAGAAATTTAAAATGCTCTAAGTTATCAACTTTTTAAACATAAAACAAGTTAAAATTTGGATTAAATTGGATGATATCAAATATAAGATACGACAATATCAAGGAATTTATCATGCACAAATTGTCTTTATATTGTAATACTTGTTAGCACCTACATATACTTTTGCCATCTTCAATGAGGAAATAAATGGGATTACTACATTAAAATTTTGTTATTTTCATTTAAAAGAGATACCATAATCACGCTTTAATAATTTAATTAGGGATAAACAAATTAATGCTTTTAAGTTCCACATATAATTAAGGTCATCAAGACACTATATTTTGAACCATTTATCACAATATTAACTTTTCTTTATTATGGATGGCAATTTTGGTCCGGATTGGTCAGGTCACATGCCAAAATGATTCGACTTGATTAGGCTACGAGCTAAAAATGGGTCAGATCAAGTCGACCCGTAGTTCGACTGAAACAACAAAAACAATGTTGTTTTCTATTTTTAATAAGGATCACAATGTCTAATCTAGTTCGGCCCATTGACATCCTTACTTTACTACTTTTAGCCAATAAAAATCATAACAATAACGTTGATTGGGAAGAGAAGTAATGTTTATGACATGATTAAGTAAAAACCAACTTGTTAAAGTTTTAGATTACACTAAATGTTCTTAATTATACCCTTAATTAACTCATTAAACATCCATATTAGGAAGCAAAATAAGAAAAAGAAAGAGGATTGAGTCCAAGTCTTTTGATTTTATAAAACTCTCTATACTAATTAATTATTTAATCAAATAATGACTTCCTTTTTCATTAGTGACGAGGAAATTCTCTTATTCACAAAATTTTAAATATATTAGTTAATTATTCTTCTTTTTTAAGATTAATTGACTAACCCTTTTAAATATGTTCACTTAAACTTTTCATTAATCTAATTTTGTAATTATATATTAAATTGAATTAATAAGACTAGCAATCTTTGAACCATGTTTTTGAATCACAAAGTAAAATTGAATTGGACACACTCTTGAACAATGATTAAAAACTCAACTAATTTGGCCTAATTCAACTATAAAAATCTTAAACCATCTAAATTTTTAGTTAAGTTTTTAACTTTTTAGTTCGATTTACTTTAATAACTTTTGTTGTCAAAAACTGATCAATTTATTAATTAATCGGTCAATTTTTATTAATCAATAAGTTCTTATAAACTAAAATAAATTAATTTTCATTTAATAATCTCTTTTCTCAATTAAACTTTAAATTCTTCGATGAATAAGAATAATCTCTTTCAATCATATTTTAAAATTTTTAATTTTATTCATTTTTAGCCGATTTTATGAATGTATAATATTAATTGAACCTCTTAAATTTTAAACATCTTGTCTTACTAGTTTACCTTTCGGTTTGATTTTTATAACATTGCTCCTGAACAAGATTAACAACTCTGACCCAAATTTTAATTTATACAACAAATAGAATGAAATTCACTTTATAATATATCATCTTGATCTTATAAACTCCAAACATTAATTATTATTTATATTGAAAGAGTTCAAAGCAAGTAGTATTTCTATGGTTTCCTCCTCTATCATCCTTTCTCTTTTAACCTTTTTATTGTCTTTTTAACCTCCTGATTTTTTAATCTATTACTAGAAAATTACAAATAAGTGCAAAATATTAAATAATTTTGAAAAAGACACATAAGAAGAATAATTGAAAATTCAACATTTTTAATTGGCTTAAGGTAAATATATAAGATAATAAAATGTTAATTATATATTAATTTTGAGGTTAAAAAAGGAAAATTTGAAGACATTAAAATTTTAAAATTATTTATATAAAATTGTAAAGAGGGAATCACGCAATGTCCAATTTGCCCTTTCCGTCAAACCTGTACGGACGGATATTCCGTGGAAAGAGAAGATGGAGTTTTTGAAAAGCAAGCAGAGAGAGAGAGAGCTTCGAACCAAAAATTAGGTTTAGGTTTAGGTTTTTGGGTTTTGATTTGATTTTGATTTTGATTTGGTGTTTACCTCTCATTTATTATTTTGGATTTAAGTCTTATATACAATTCGATGGTCGGGGGCTGAATTCGTTTTCTCTTGCAAAAATCATTGCTTTGATGGTCTCTGTTTCTCTGTGAATTAAATTTCTTCTATTGGATTTTTAATTTAATGCAAATCTGACGGTATGAGGAAGAAGCTCGATACTCGTTTCCCAGCCGTAAGTCTCTCTTTCTTCTTTCTCTTGCCGTGTCACAGTGGTTGTTTTGGGACTTTGTGTTGCATCTTTCTTACTTTTTTTAAGGAATTTCTGTTTTTGTTTTTAGATTTGGGCCTTCGAAAAGTTTGTGTTTGATTACTTGTTGGGCGTTTGTTTTTGTGGAGAAGTTTTCATCTTGCAGTTTGTGGACGGTTTGTTATATTTATAATTGGGATTAATAGGTGGGTGATTCAAAGGTTGTGATACAGTTTTGGGGTTTTGTGTTAATTTCGTATTCTGTGGATTGGGTTTCTGGGGGAAATTATGTTGCGGGTACTTCGTTTTTGAAGGGAGTGGTTGGTGTTCTGTACGGTTGTACTGTTTATCGAGGCTATATGATGACATGTAGTCTGAGTTGTGCTTTACTCTAGTTGATATGGTTGGTTTCGTGTTCATTGCGCAATTCAGTACAAAAGGTTAGGTCTTTTGGTGTTCTTCATTGTCGTTCCGTTTGGTTCTGTATTGGGTAGAATATAAATATGGTATTCTTTTTTGCTCGATGCTGGATTGAATTGCGGTAATTTGCTGCTGTGAAAACATGGTGTACATAGTTGAATGCTGTAGTTTCTCTTTTGCATATTGAAGCTTTGTGAGTTTTTACAATTCCCGTTGTACATATTTGCTTCCATTTTTCGATCTTTACCAGCAAGGTTTGTGCAATTGTATCTATGGTTTCTAGATGAAATAGTAAAAGGTCTCGTCGATTTTCGTTTTGTTAGATGATTTGCATTTACTTATGTGACAAATTTCACTAACAATTCTGATAATTGTGCTGATGGTTTGATCACCCCTCTCCTCTATCTCCATCTCACTTAGGCTGACAGCACATGTATGCAAATTGATTTTCCAGGCACGTATTAAAAAGATAATGCAAGCTGATGAGGACGTTGGGAAGATAGCTCTTGCAGTTCCTGTTTTAGTTTGTGAGTAGCTTTTCTGATCTTTGCTTTATGTCGAATGAGTTTGGGCTCCTTTTCTTCTTTGATATTATTGCACGGAGTTTTATGAAAATATCCCCATATTCTTCTTTGATGTTGTGGCAGCTAAAGCTTTGGAACTGTTTTTGCAAGATCTCTGTGATCGTACATATGAGATAACCCTTCAACGAGGAGCAAAGACTATGAGTTCTTTGCATCTGTGAGTGACACCCTGCACTTTATTTTTTGTAACTTGTCTGGCTCGGTTTATGAGAAATAGGTGTGTTTTTTTGTTGAATAGTTTCTAAAGGGTTTTCTGTTGATCTGTTTTATATTTCTACAAGAAGAAAACCATATTATGATGACTGTCTTTATAAACTGCAGAAAACATTGTGTCCATAGCTACACAGTGTTTGATTTCCTAAGAGAAATAGTAGGGAGAGTTCCAGACTATGGTCATGGTCATTCTGAAGCTGCAGATCACAGAACCAAGAGGTGGCTCCAAAATACATTCTGTTGTTCTCCTTCCTGTTCTTTTATGTGAAGTTTGTTCTGCTTAACAAATTAAAATTTAAACATGAATTCTTTCTCTGCCAGGAAGCCTATTGCTGATGAGGGTGTCGATAGTGACGAAGAATCTAAGAGAAGCAAGATGGTAAGATACCCGTTTGAAGTCATTATGTAATATTATTGGTAACCCGGCAGATATCTGTACACTGATCTATGTTTTCCTAGAGTGCTCAAATAGCTAGCTATGTGGTGTTTTTTTCTGTTCCAGCTACTATTTCCAATGTGATGGTGTATAATTGCTGTGTTTCAAGAATTTGATCCTGATAATAAGTAGCATCCAATTGCCACCGTGTGTATGTTTATACAGACACACATTTATGCATGACGCTCTTCAGAAATAGATGGTTAATGGAATTTAACTTTCCTTGGTACTTGCAGCATGAGATGAGCCTCGCAGGAAGCAGCGGCAGAGGCAGAGGCCGGGGTCGTGGAAGGGGCCGTGGGCGAGGTGCTCGGAACGTTGAAAGAGAGCCACCCCATCGTGAGATTGAATCTGAGCCATGCATCATGCAACAACAGGGTTCAAAGAATAGTTCTAGTCCTGGAGCAGTGACAGATAATGGTCCAAAGGAAAATATGGTGGTAGGTGATGGGGCCAATCAGCCTGAGCGCAACTTTGATTTGAATGCTGATGTGAACGAAAACGATGACGCAAAAGCTGCATTGACTGCTGCTCAGGCCTCAGCAGGAATATCATCAGTACCAACTACTGAACCTAATCATGAAGAGTATCCAGGTTGGTCACTTTCTGAGGTGGACAAAATGGCTATTGATCCTCTTCAACTTGCACAGCTTGGTTCTAGAATAGATGAAGAGGAGGAAGACTATGACGAAGAAGGATAGCTTAGTATTAGTAACAGCTTCTAGAAAAGGTTAGCTTTTGGGGTGTCATTATGTGGCATCAACAGAGGTAAAAAGCAGGTGGGTAGAACAAGAAGTTGAGGGCTCGAGTGGGAACTGTAAGTTCATCCCTTTCTGGTAAGGGAGGCTGAATTGCATTTTGGTTCTCTTCCATCTTCTGATGTGATCCATTTGCTAACATCCTTAGCTTTTTAATGCTTAGATTTGTCTTACGGTTGAACTATTGTGTAATTTGATTGCCTGTTGTAGGAAAATATGTTATACTTCGCAGAAGCTCTTGTCTAAGACATCTGTGTACGATTCCATTTGGGTGTCTATTACTATCATACACTTAATCATATGATTAACCAATTAGAACTATTAGATTATCGACTGTCCTTTCGATATGCAAAGAGCAATCGGCCATTGCAACACAAGAGCAAGCCATATGATCTGCATAACCATATGATCTGCATAAACTTGGTATTAACATCTATTTTTCACGCCTGAATTGATCTTGAAAGACAATTTTTTTGATTTCAGTTTTAAGGTAATTCCACTTGGTATGCAACACGATTATATGGCCGATAGTAGTATATAAAACTTTTAGAAACTTTATCGTCTTTACCGAGACACACAAACCAGTCACCAAGAAACACACAGACCAGTCACCAAGAAGAGAACAAGGGTCTAAAACAAAGCATTAGCAGATAGAAATGGAGTTCGTAAGGTCAGTAAAATTCAAAGTTCAGTTATGTGACTCCATCTGATTGAGATGGAAGGAGCCTTCGTTGTTCTTGTGGACCTCCACCATGAACTTCTCTTCATTGCTTCCCCTCTTGACCTTGAGGAGCATGTTAAATTTTGCCAAGTCATCCACCACCTGAGTAGTACATTTTCGACATTCTTCAGAACAAGCAAACCATAAAAAAGAAAATCAAGTATGAATGTAGTGACAGGAAAAGACAAAAAAGAACACTCCATTTGTCCATTTTTGCAGTATATTATCATAGGAGACAGGGACAGAAGACTGAACTTGTTAGAGATAGAGAGACAGAAGAACAAAACATCGAAAGAAGAGAAAACTTGTAAAGTTTCCAAGTAATAATACAGAAAGATCTTAATTCACATACTATACAACTTCTCAGACAACTTGAAGCCATGTTTAACAAAACTAGGCAGCACAAGTCCTCCAAAACATTAGATCATGCAAGAGTCAAAACCTCAATCAGAAAAAATGAACAAAAGACTTGAACGTTTAATGTGAAAAGGAACTCAAAGGGCTCACCTCAGCCTTGGCATGAACAATCTCTTGAAGAACATAAGGAAACAATGAATTGGATCTCTGCTGCAAAGTCTTCACAGCCTGGCTTGCTGCATCTTGTACTGCAGGATCATGAACTGGCACCTCTTGCCATCCAGGACGATGACAATCTAGTTTATTAGATTCGAGTTAGCAATAATTATACTGAGATCATAACTATTAATGACATATCCTCAGCTAAAACTACCATGTTGAACACTGACATGCCGTTTCTACCATTAATCCAAATCTTAAATCCTAATGCAGCTCTAGTATTCAGAGGTCATGTGAAGAAGTTCACAATTTTCAAGATAAAGGAGAAAGCTATCCAGTTATAGATACTAATTCTCCGTGAAAACAAACTCTGCTGTCAAATCATCATGATAAACTAAGTGATCAAAGTTGAAAAGTGCTGATGAAGAATTTGTGATTGTAAGCCCCCAAAAGACTTTGGAAACATGATTTTGCAACCAGAAACGCAAATCGAGTAGGTAATAACAACGAAGAAAGGAAGCAACCTTTCTTCACACCAAGATCAGAAGAAGTGAAAATGGGGGCATTAGCATCTTCCACGTGCTTGAACTCCTGCAGTTCTTTAAAATTCAGCCATGGCTTGACCCAGACCTTGGCTTCAAACAGCTTCTTCTTACCAGCGTCCATGGCTTCTATCGTCAGATGATGGAGTGTACCCGCCACCACTTGCTCTTTCGCCTTCACCACCCTCGCAAACTCCACCACACCATTCTATATAACAATTGCCCACAAAACAAAATCACTAAAACATCCAGAAAGTTTCGAACTTTTTCCACACAGACGAAAGCGACAATACAAAACCTCCTTCTTGTTGTGTTCTTCGACGGCAAATCGTGCAAGACCGTCGATTTCAGCGTTGTTTTGAGCGGTTGAAGACTCGTGAACACCTCCAAGCGTAGCCATTTCGCCGAATCCACAAAACCCAGAAGCAGAAATCAGAGAAAACGAAATCAATATGATGAAGATCAAGAGAAACGTACGGTACTTCATGGGCTCATCAAATGATGCATCTTTATGTAAGTTTCCGGTAACCTTACAGAGCATATAAAAAGGAATGGAGGGCCCTCCTTTGCTGGGTAGACCGAGATCGTGACACGTTTACAACAGGTGTTGATCTTATGGTGTTCAGTTGCCTAGGACAAGAACATTAAAAGATAGAGGAACTTAAAGTCTTTGTCTTTGCTTAGTGTGTAAGTTTTACTTTGTGGAGATAACTTTGGATTCCATGCTCAAGAAGCCAAAATCCAAAAGAAATAGCAAATGGTATCTTTCCTTTATGAAGATGATTTATCTAATAAATTATACATATTTAGTAGAGAATTAACATTTCTGTGTTATATTGGATTGTTCTTATGTAAATTCATATTAAACACTTAAATCTTCAACCCATATAGGCATCATGGACATGATAAACAGTCCTTATACTATAAACCATAGTTAAGAGGCTGCATAATATTCATAATACTCAAAGATGATAGATGATTCGAGTCGAACCATTAACCCAATTTGTCAACCCTAATAATATTTTTAAAGGCCAAGCTCCCATGAATCCCACATACAGAAACCAAACTGAACAACGACATATTCGTCTACAATCTTGGACACTTCCTTTTCAGCTTTTGCTAAGTCTGTCCTCAATGTCTGCTCATCTAATGCTTCAAATTTTGCTTTCAGTGAATTTGCAATAACAAACAGATCTTTTTGGACCTTGATGGACTTTACTGATATCTCCTCCAGAGCCTCTTTTCTTTTCAGGGGTGACTCCTCTTCTGCCTTAAGCTTTTCCATCTGAGCTCGCACAGATAATAGGCTCTCTTCAATGTTCTCTGTCTCAGAGGTAGCAGCTTCTGCTTTCTGGCTAACGAACCTGTACTGGTTCAGTAACTTCTGCAACTTCTGCTTCAACTCAGCTTTTGTATCCAGTGAATCCCTTGCCTTAAAAGCTTGGTTTTTGTCGTCAATGAAGTCTTTGCATAAGCATTTCAATCTGCTCAACTCTGGCACCATTTCGTTCTGGTCAAACGAAAGCAAAGAGCTGTTGCTCACAACGATCCTGGCAGCATCAAATGCTTCTTCGAGACGGTCCGAACACAGCAAGTTAGGTAGGTCCATCGAAAGAAGTTCCTTCAACTTGGTCTTGGCCTATTCAAACTTGTCGTAAGGAACATAGCTGATGGGAGATATACAAGAAGAGCTAACCTGATCATTAGAGGGTAACAAGGCTGCAATCTCTTCAAAACAGAATGACAACTTGGAAGTCTCAATTTGTGTAGATGCATCACCAGCCATTTAAGTGTCGGTTTCATTGCTCGTAAGCTCACTTTGATGCTCGTCCCTCTTAAACTTCCTGCAGCATGGAGATTCTTCAGGTGGAGAATTCTGCAAAGCTTCTACTATTGCCATTTTCACGCTGAACAAATCAAGACCAGAAGCAGAGAAAACAGCCAACTAAAGGGTAAATGGTGAGCTTTTGCACCGTCGACGCGTAGGCAACCCATTATTCTATCAACTTTTGCTCAATGAGTAAGTTCAGTGGGACAAGGTGGTGGAAAAAAGTCACAAAAAGATCGCTGCTTTAGACCTTTTCCCATTTCTCTCATCATTTCTCTATCAACAAAAACGTACAGAGAAGACCTCTAAAGTAACAACTGTGTCTACAATAACTCAATGATCTAGCTCTCTGGACTTTTCATGGAGTTACAAACTACTCGATCATTGGTTATGTGCGTAAAATTATAAATATACGTATGCGTGTGTTTGTACACATCCATCCTCGTTTGTTAAAGAGACCGTTCGTAAACCGCAAGTGCACGGTTGTCGAATTGAGTAATAAATCGGTAAGTCTTACCGAATCGTGGAGTTTAATTCTACGCTAGCTAATGGTATTTGAAATCGGGTTGGATAAAATTTTGGAAAATTAAATTTAATGTAAAGAAATTTTTTAAAAATAAAATTAACTTAAATAAATTTTTAAACAACTACCCAATTCAATGCGACCAAAATAACTATGAATATGACAAATTTGTGCAGTAATTAATTAAGAAAAGATTGCAATAATTGACTTAATTAAGAGTATTAAATTTAATAGGGAATGACTTTCTCTTAGAGAATGATATTTTTGTCAACCTTAATATTGAATTAGATATCCTACACAACTGAAATATCCTAACCTTGTATGTGAATTTTAAGAATAATTAATCTTCTTCTCCTAAAGATGAATTAATTTATCCACTCTAGACATCATTTAGTAATCCCTTACTTAATTAAATTTTTCCTAGAGTTTCTTAAGTTCTAAAATTTCAATTTTCACCTCTTAAGTTTTTTGGGTCTCCCAACTCACAAGAAAATTCTAGTCGAAATTTTCTTTAATCTTCTAACAAAAACTCCTTTTTTTAAAAGTGAATTTATACCAAGGTAATTTCTAATAATCTAAAAGAATATCAAATAAATCCAAGGAAAAATCAACAAGTAAATAAATTTTTAGTCATAGATTCCAGCAAAATTCAATGTTAAAGTATCACCAAAATATTAAATCCCTAAGAAAAATTAAAGTTTTAGCCACAAATTATCATGTCAAGTAATCCAAAAATATAAACGCTAGACAAATCTATAATGAACCAATTATAAATGAAGAACAAAGCTCCAAATGCAGCAGAATAAAAATGCTCTCTCCTCTAATTACATGGCTGCCTAGTTGTCCAATGGATGCTTCTTGATTTTTAGTGAATTGAAACTGCTTTAGAAGACAATGCTGCATAAGTGAGAGGATGGAGGCTGATGCTTGCGTTGCTTGGATGCTACTTGTACGTGAAAGAATGGATGGAGGCTGATGCGTGGAAGTGAAGTAGTGGACGTGCTATATGTCTTCTTGGAGTTGCATGCGTGGCTATTTGCTTCTGGTAGATGGAGGCTACGTTAGTTGAATAAAGTGTGAGTGGAGAGCAAGATGCTTGAATAAATGGAACTGTCTATGTGTTGTGCGTGAGGGTCGGCTGCATGCGTGAATCTTTGGCAGGTAAGTAGCGTGGAGGTTGCTGGAGAGCTGGCGTGCGTGGAGTGATTGGAGGCAGCGTTTTGTGAGAAATCTTGCTTCAATCGGAGAGTTTCGTGCGTGGAGCAAATGAAGGTTGCGTTATTTTATCGTGGAGGGTGGCGTTGAAAAGAAAAATGTAGGCTTGAGCTTGGAAGTTGAAAAATAAATCAAGGCTTGCGTTGATGAGTTGCGCCAATGATATTGAAGGTTGGAGAGCCACCAACCATCTTTTCAGACTTCCATCTGCGTTGTCCTTGAGGTGAAAAGTCATATGATGTTAGTGGAGTGGGGGCTTCTCGGTGAAAGACAGCTTGTGAGTTGCGTGGAGTGAATGAAGAGTGAGCTAGGTGGAGTTTCGCATGTGAGAAGAATGGAGTAGGGCGTTGTAAAGGTATAGAGAGTGAAATGGAATGTAGGGCTGATGTGTGGGTCTTTGGTGGATGGGAGTAACTGCAACATGTACTAAAGTAATTAAAGATGTAGGGTTAATGTTGATCTGACTGGTTAGTGATTTTTTTTTAGGTTATTTTCGACGGTGCATAAAAACTAAATGGTGACGATTTAAGAGTTCAAATTTTATCAATATCTTTTTCTTTGACTTAGTTTCAATATGAGACTTGAATTACGAGATTTCGCCATCTAAATCAAAAGTTATGATCGAAACATTGTTGAAAGGTCATTCAAGCGATTCAAATTCTGACATAATATTGGGTAATTTATTTCTCCTAAATTCCAACACCGAAAAATTTACAATTGGTTCAAAAAACCTGTCAATGAGTCAAGAATTTAAGTATGAAATTTCAAAATTTTTGACTAAACTAATCTCGAGATAAAAATCTCACAATAACTAAAGGTCAAGTCTGCCAGAAACCCAAAAACAGTACAATTCGAATCTATTTGTTTCATTTATATACTTTGTGTCGACGAACCTCGATTAATGCTAAAACATGACAAACCAACTATAGATGAACATAAAATGAATATAAACGATTCTAAATTAAGTCCTAAACATATATGAAAATATGAGTGTATCAGAGACATAACACTAACAGAATTTATTCAACAAAGCCGCTGTTACATGTTGTTTAACATGTATTAAGATACATCAACATTAAACTCTCTCCCAGAGAGAAAACAACAGAATTTTTTGGACGAGAAAAGAAACAAGAAGAGTATGTTTTGAAAGATGGGGATGAAAACCACAAAGGCCCAGCGGCAAATTCTTGCTCGAGTGCTTCAAAAACAATATGAGCAATACAAAAGGATAGAAGACAGCACTCAGAGCTAAATCTCCGAAAAGCAAGGAGAAAAAACACGAGTGAGAGAAAACATACACTCATGTAAGGTCCCCTGCTTTGGAAGCTGATGAGCTAAACAGGGAAAAGGCTCCCCATCAATTTCAAAACAGAATACTAAAATGCAGAAAAGAACCCAATTTTAATGACTTCCATGTACAAAAGCAAGAGAAATTTATCCACAACTTGGCCTTGAACTTCTAACTTTCAGCAGTTTCTCCTCACAAAGACTATCTCTGAACTAGCTGTCTTTGAGCCATCTCCAGATCTGACTTGAAGCCTTACCTGTAATATTGGTATCAAATCAAGTATTAGGATATAAGCATTATGCACTTGAGGATAAGACAGCGAAAGGTTCTTTCCTATACTCTTCATGCCGCTTCCCTAATTGGTGTCTTAACATATTTTACCATGAGAACCAAACTAACAGCCAACTTAATCAGTCTTTGGATTAGAATGAGTAACTTGTTTACATGCCATAGATAGTCAATGATAAGGGTCCTCGAAGTCAGTTCTGTGAATATGTCATATAACCAAAAAAAAAAAAAAAAGAGAGAAGTGTCAAGTAAAGCACAAACCTTGTAGCTTTCAAGCAATGAAGCAAGTAAAGTGGCGACTCCTTGGATTACAAAAGTCTGTCCCACACAAGCTCTTGTACCAGATCCAAAGGGAAGATATGCAGCATTTTCACTGGGATCGTTCAGAAGGACTGGGCTATGATTTGCGTCATCAGTTTCTCCTGTAGAGTTTAAGGCATTGTCAAAGATCAGAATTCATGAGAAAGAAAATGCAGTTTCATTAGCTAAAGCTTAAGATGCAAACTAAAAGTTGAACAATTTTGAGCTTAATTCTTGTCAGTTATTGCAAGGAAGTGATCCAAATGCATTGAACTTCATTGCAGAGAAATAAGTATCCATGTTTTCCTGAGCTGTGTGTAATTTAATGTGTCAAAGATTAATGCTCCAAAGACTGCAAAGCAGAATCGGTGAAAGCCAAATTGTTACAGCATAAGGAAAAACATCTTCTAATCATTGCTGTACATAGTAATAGAAGACGGAAAATCATACCACAGCTGCCACATAAAATGGAAAAAGGAGAGTAATCAAATACAAAAAGCAACCTCCCAAGGATGTAGGAAATAGTGTGCTGTAATCACTTGGAACAAAAATGGGAAACCGACCAAATAACATGAGAAAACTTGTATCTGGCATTAAAAATGAGAAACTGACCAAATAACATGAGACAACTTGTAACTGCCATAATGCCAGATATAGAACAGTCATCCCCAACATAATGTTTGTGGCATCACAATTATCTACCAACCAATGAAAAATCAGTCCATAGAGCAATCTATAAAATGCAGAAGACATAGTCTATTTCTTTAAGGTTATAACCAAACTTCAGAACTATACAATTCAACACCCACACATGATGTCTAAAGAAGTTCATAGTTGGAACCTGCTAATGATCCCTTCTCCACCTCAGTAGACACATTCCCAGCCCCAGACAAAAATCTATATGGGTTGAACTTATCAGCATTGCTACCCCAACTAGAGTCATCTGTCTGCAGCAATTGCACAGGTACCACTAGTACTGATCCAGCTGGTATGGTCACATCATTGTTAAGAATCAAATCTTGCAATAGAAGGCACAATAGGAATGTGAGTCAGTCACAATAGAGAAGCAGTAAAACTTCAAGACAAAAGGGAACATAGGCGATGAGCTAAATAATTTAATGATTACTAATAAATCTAAGCTTGTACAAAGACCAGAAGAAATCTTGGCTGCAACACATCAGTTATCAACATAAACACTATGGTAACGAGTTTTGGGAGAAGGGATTATTTAGAAATGGAGTGACTCAATAAACACTGAATTCTTGCCCCCCTATGTTTCCAATTTAGTCACATAATGCCTCCCTAAACCCCAGGAAAAATCAGTAGAGGTATAAACAAACAAAAAATCTCCCAGCATTGCAGACCATGCCTCAGTAAATAACAGCCTTACCATTTTTCAAAGAACATCTTTGCAGCAGAGGTCCTCCTGGCAAAAGACGGGCAGACTCATATATAGTAGCCAACAACAAAAGCATCTTGTGAACATCTGGTCCTTTCGACCCTTGCCTTACCATGATTATCTCAGCATATATCTGCAAGATGCATATTCAAATTTGCACGTAAACAAGAATTCCTTTCTATATTTACTTGTTTTACATTCTCTGTTACCATTGAGATAGGCAACCCTTCATTGGAAATATCTACTCCCTTAACAGTTCTTACTCAATTCTTAACCCATGAATAATTCAGAAACTGCATTCTTTAATCAGCATCAAATGAAGCACTAAGTAAACAGAATGGAGAGCATATATTGATATTAACGGAAATGTTATCACATGCAGACAAGTTCTTTTCTCCTCATGCCAAAGTTTGACTAAGAACAAGAAAGGGTAACAAATGAGGCAAAAAATCACACTCTATAGTTCTTGCCGGCATATAATGGCCCATCTTGTAGGAAAGTAGACCACGATACCTTGTCTTGTATCTCTGGATCTTTTACAAGCCTTTCCAAGATAGTTTCAATCAAACTTGCCGTAGCAATCCAGCCATGGAACATAACACCCATAACATTACCGCAGGTCTCTTCTTTTAAATTAAGATGCTCATCAAGCTCTCTTGATAAAAATTTGTCTTGCATCAGAATACCAGAGTTAGGCCGAACACTAGCTTCTTTTGCTCCAATTCTGGCATCTCCATTAAGGGTGCTCCGCTCCATATGGCAGAACAGTCTGCAATTTTTTGTGCATTGTTTAACAATGTCTTGAGTTAAGCATCTCAGCTTCGTGCACAAAGACTGGTACCTCCAATACCCCCGTTCCCAAAATGGAGTAACTCTATATGAGGCCCAAAAGGAAGCATCTTTAGCAATCATCATAATAAGCTCCTCATAAGAACTTGCCTTAGACCAAGCGATGAAGGCATCACCAAACAGTGTAGTTCCCAGCATGGTGAATGCCATGTGTTGAGAAATTAATTTATTATTAACACATCCATTACTCATAAGGTTATCTATCTTGTCCATGATACAGTCTACAACATTATTGGGAACTATATCTGATCTCCCATGCAACTTTTCGCTCAGTTCCAACACCAATGATTCTCTTCTCTTTTTTGCCTGTTAAGGAAAGGGGATAAGTGCAGAATAATGAACTAGAAATATGTGAAGAATAGTGTCTTAATCAAACTAAATTTTGGTATAATTTCCCCAATAAGATCAATCAAAATTTTATGGATAAAAAAGTCACAACTCAAATTTAATTCAAATAAGAATATATAATTGCACAGGAAGTCAAACTGCCAAGTATAAATTTGTTCATAATTTAACCAATAACACTGACAGAGAGAATCCTAACTTAATATCCTTAAACATACACTGAAAATATGAAAAACCTAGTCCGACGATGAGTAAACCAAAAGAGCCAGCGCTAAAGGGATTCGATAAAAGGGTTGAAAGGATATTGAACCTGATCATAGGAACAAAAGAAAAGGTTTGATCGTCCAAAGGCTAAGCGAAAAGCCTTCCCAATAAAAGGCAATTTATCCTCAGCCTTCAGAAGCATCTCCTTGATGAGTGTTGGATCCTTTACGGATACTAAGAGCTGAGTAGGCCCCATCCACAGCTTACAAATCGATCCATATTTATTGTGCGACTCCGACAAAAGATCTGAAAAAAAAAAATCACACAAAACTCACTTCACATCAAAAACTCAATGAAAAGCTCGAACTTTTGTCAGATTGTACAGCTCCATCTTCATAATAAGGGGACGATAAGTTAAACAATAGTGGATAATCAAAATTCCAGTACAATACAAACGAAAAATGATAAGTCTCTCCGCCTAATCATCATAACACTGCCATTCCTTGGAATAAGCAAGGAACAGTATCACATCTTTAACCAATCATTTAATACCCGAATTACTACATATAATCCAATCACGAACCACACAGATACTGAAAAAGATAAGAGAATCAGTAAACATCAACTCTAGTCAACTTAAAGATTGATTCTTTAACTTCCAACTTCCTTCAATTTCTGAACGACTAATCTTAAGTTCAAAACCCCAAATCATTTTCCAGATAAAAGATCGATCCACCTATCATACTGCCAAAAGAACCCACTGAACAGAACAAAGTTCAAAGCTTTCCATCAAATTCCAAAAAAAAAAAAACACGTACACACACACACAAAATCCGATTCCTCACCAATAAATTCATCCCGCGAACCAAACCCACTATGACCAAAGAACGATTTACACGGCGGGCCAGGGATCGAGCGAGCCACGGCCCACAATCTGAACAATTTGAACACTTTCTCCAAGGACAGAGCCGAGAGGGCAATAAGCGAGACCCAAAGAAGAGCATTGAACTCTCTCAGAGCATAATCTCTCAGAAACCGAGAAGCTTCCAGCGAATCACAACCCTCCGATTTGTTCAACAACAAGTAGGCTACACTTATCGGCCAAGCTTTGCACAGCGAGCTCATTTTCCCTCCAATTTTGTCCTTCTTTTCGCGGAAAATTAGAAACAGAAACTAGAGAAACAGAGAGGTAGTTGATTTCTTTTCCTTTTTCTCTGTGACCAAACAGAGGCCTTTTTTACCTTAACATGTGAACGTGAACTCCTTTACTAGTCCAACGACTGCGTACTATATATTATTATTATATTAAAACTTTTTTAATTATACATATATACTTTTTTCTTTTTTAATAAATATTTTTTTGACTATTGAAAATGATTTTGTCTTTTTTTTTAATTTTCTTTTCTTAATATATAATTCTTTGACTATTGAAAGGAACTTTTATTTTTATATGATTGTTGAATATTGGGCAATTTTGACTGCCACGTGGAAAATGTGAAAATTAAACTTTTTGGTATATATAATAACTCATACATTATAAATTATTTAACATGATAAATTAAATTTTAATTGGTAACTTGAAGACTTTTCAATTAATAATTACATAAAGAATATACATTTTAAATATATCATTATACTTAATTTAGTTAAGTTATAATAATATACACATTTTACTGTTCAGTAATTAATATATACAACTTAATATAAAAACATAATTTAAATTTTAAATAAAGAACTAAATAATTATATTATAGTTACAAATCATTATAATAATTTTTAATAATACAAATATAATTATTTTTATTTTTTAAAAAATCCAATTCAAACTTGCTTTTTTTTAACATATAGTCTTGACATTTTTAATTTAAGTATTATAATTAAATTATATGACTTGAAATGTGGAAGAATGTGATTAATGTATAATCCTGGTCGAGGCGAGTCGAAATCAACTGGTCAGGTTTGGTTTTATCGTTTTTGGTAAAAAAATGTCATTTTGTCATTTAAAAAATAATAATTCTGGTCAAATCTTCCAATAGGGACCGAGTTATTAAGAATGTCAATAGATCAAGGTGAGTCAAGGTTGTCCCTAGCCTAGCCCGCCCCTGGGCTATGGTTCCCGTATCCAGGTGGGTTGGGTTGAGTTGCCCACGACCGACCCCTTAAGCTATAACCTGATGGGCACGGGCAAGCCGATTTGTCATTTATTTTTTAAAACAAAAAATTCCAATATGACATCATTTTAGACAAAACAACGTCGTTTTGGAAATAACAAACGAGTCGGCCACAGGCAGATCCGACCCTGCTCGATCAACTCATGACTTACCCATGGTCCGGTTAATTCGAGTTAACAGTAAATCGTGCTAAAGTTACACAGAGTTGTAGGCATGGCCATCCTTAAAGAATATAGCCTAAAATTCAAAAAATCTAAAATTAATAAATTAAATTTAAATTAATACTAATACCACCATAATGTAATTTATAAATTTATAAAAACTATTTTTTAAATGACTCAAATTGGTTTTGTAAATCGGATTCGATCCGACCCGTTCCTACTTCTATTTTATATTCAAGCCAAGTGCATCTTGGTCAAATCTGAGAATTTCCCAGTTCAGCTCTGACACTTTGGATCGGAACTATCCTCCTCCATTGTTATGGAAATGTCCTGAAACATAGCTCTAAAAGTGCTTCATCGATGGAGTCTTCCCAGGTAACGAGATGATCATGACAAGCTATTCCACTGTCACGAACACGTGTTAGCGTATCAGATCAAACATTTTTTATAGAACTTCCATCTCCTCTTATGGATCTTGTGACAGACACCTTACAATATAGCGGAGTTCCATTCCTGTCTCTTCATTTTTTGTTTCTGAATATGCAACTTCTTGAAAGGAACAAGGAACCTAATGTAACGTTATCATTTTCAAGATTTTCATATCATCAGAAGAAAAGGCATATATACAAAGATTTTGTGTCTGGAAACAAAAAAAAAAAGTCTTTTCACTCCAGGGAGGAGTCAATCTTTTCAACAGATCTTGAGAAGACAAGAACATCATCAGGGTTTCGAGCATCTTCTTCAACCTGACCACTGCCACTAACTATGGATTCACCGATGATCTGCTTTGTGATAGGATCAAAACCCGTCGTAGAAGGTTTCTTCAGTTGTTGAGACCTGGAGCCATTATTATCTTCTTGTAGAGCTTCCTTCTTCTCCAACTCTTCCCTTCTCTCCTTGTTGGCCTCCATCTGATCCACAACTAACGAGCTCTCTTCTCGACATTACTCCTTTTAGGCTTGTGTTTGGTTGGCCGGAAAGAAACACGTGGCGTGGACGTAGCACGATCCGTGGCGGGTCTTCCATGGTGGTGGGATGATAAGAGGCCACGTTTTATGAGACACGAACAAGACCTTACACGTAGCTTTGGTTCAAAACCAAATCACGTATTTGTAAACAGCATTTTTGCTACAAAAATTAATTAATTTAGTCTTAATTAATTGGCATTGTGAAGAATTAGTTGAATTTGACTTAATTTAAAGTTTAGATAACATTTTTTATTAATTTATTTTGCTTATTTTAGTGTAATAAATGATATAATTTTGAATTTGATCTAGTTGAATTGAAATTTAGATCACCCTAACTCGATCGAATTTCATATTCGGATGGTAAATTTTGAACTCGTCTGAACTTTCGATTGTGTTTAATATATAAAATTGCCAATTAGGCTTGACCTAATATGATCCCTTTTTTTTGTACAACGGAGTAATCAAAGATTGCTAGGTTCAAACAAGGACAGCCTTAGGCCGAGTAACACCCAAAAGATCCTTCTAAAAAAATGGTGAAATTATTCAGGGAGATTATTAAGGTGAGTAACATCAAAAATGTCTTTATATGCCTAAATAACCAAATAGTCAGCGCACATATTTGCTTAGCGAGAAATATGCCTAACACGATGTTGTCAAGGACAACTAAACAGTTCCTTGCAAGCACGAATAATTTAATAGAATTGATCTGTAGGCAGAAGCTCGTCGTTCACTTTATTAACGGCTAAAAGAGAGTGATTCAATAAACACATTTCGAAAGCCGCGATCCCAAGTCAAAAACAGTCTATAATAAATTCCGAACAATTCACCTCTAGTAATGTTACCCCGATTGAGTCTTCTTACAAACCCGAACAACCAGATTTCTTCAGCGTTCCTTGCAAGGCCTCCAATCGTTGTTTTTCCCAAATTTGTGAATATTGATGCATCTACATTAATTTTGATGTAACTAGTGGGTGGTGGACTTCAAGCAATTAGCATTTCTTGCTTCATCATCAAGGTCTTTTGCATTGTGCTATATACGTGAAAATTTTGCACGCTTGTATAAATGATATTAGTAGTATGGGAAGCTAGACAACGTTTATCTCGAAACAACATAATTATGTCATCGTCATATATAAAATTTGAAAAAGTTCAATAATACGTTACTTTACTTTTATTTAGTAGATAGGTTACTTCCGACAAATCACATGTTACGAAGATATTAAAAAATAAAATAAAATAATAAAGTAAATAAGTAAAATAAAATGTCACTTAAATATGATGTCTTAAAATTGGATTCTGCTTCTTTTTCCTTAATTATTTCCTAACTGAATTTCTATCTTCCTCGATCTTTACTTGATTTGTCACCTTTCGTAAGTTTCAGTACAATGAACCACGTGCATGTAACTAAATGGGCGGACCACTTTACGAGGACTTGCCAGTCGTTGCCGACTTAAGTTTGTCCGCCCAGCCGTTATTTTTAGATTCACATTATGTAAGCTTTTGGATTAACATAATATCCTATAAATTATGTATAAATTATGCCAATTGAATAATTCGTATTAAATAAGTCTTATATAATAGACTCGATCAAAAGAGTGTCGTTAAAATGATTTAAATATAGAACCTTTTAATCTTATATTCTTCTCATTTTACCAATTAAACTATCCCTAAAAAGAGGTGACTTAAATTTGATTCAACTAAATTAAAAAATTAGGTTTTACTTGGAATTCAATTACAAAGTATTGAAGACTCAAATGCGTTCAAAATATTTTTATATATGTGGTCACTTCAGAACTAATTTTTTTGGTTTTAATTTGAAAAAAAGAATGTTTAATAAGTTAATTCATATTATTTAAATTAAATTTAAACATAGATATAAAAAATACTCTCAATTTAAAACTCAAATTTTAAGATATCAAATTAAAATTGATATATTGAGTTTAATTCTTTTTAATTTAATATATCGTTCAATTGATCGAATTTAAAATCAATTTAATAAATAAAATAATTTAAATTTTAACTTGAATTTAACCTAATGTAAGTTGCATGTTTATTTTTTTTGAAACGGAGGAATCTGCATCTGCTATCCTTTGGATGCGCACTAGATAAATCTTTAAATGACGTAATAGCCTGTAAATCACACCAACTGGGTACTCCATAGTAGGCAAGTTTTGTACGATAGGCTCGATCAAGAGAGTATAAGTCGAGGGATTTAAACACATGACCTTTTCATCCCATAACCCTCCACTCCACCAACTCTTAAAATCTTAAAATTGGATTCTCAAATTCAATCTTATTCAATTTATTATTATTTATACATTAATTACTCAATTTTCATTTCAATACACAATTATAAATCATATTTTTTAAAATTTTAAATATTGATTAAATTTGTGATTTATACAAAAATAATAATTTATTTATTTTTTAAAAAAATGATTGTAACTTGAATTATATATCACAATTTTAACTTAAATATTTAAGAAAATGTCTTCATTTAATTTTAATGGTTCAGAATTTTTCTATCAAATTTTCCGTTTTGTTTATTCTGTTTTAATCCTATTTTATTAAATTTTATCTATATATTTACGTTAAATTTTATATAAATGTATAAATTGCTACATAAATATGTGTATAGTTATGTTAAATTTTATATAAATGTATAAATTATTATATAAATATGTAGATAAGGTTTAATATAACATGAGGTACGTTAGTAATTCAGGCGAACTGAAATGTCTGCTCTCAATTTCTGAATCCTGAGATGACAAGTTCCGGATAACCTGTCAGATCTTTTCTCGTGGACCTAATGGAGAGTACCTATATCTAACCACAAACCTCTAAAGCAGTTACAGCACACTTATTAGTTCGCGAACCCCGTGTCATATTTCTTGGAACTGGTGCACATGGAGCCATAACAGTAACATCACTTAACCCCCGTTTCCATTGTCTTCTTCCTACATTAACGAGCTTGGAATCGGTCTGTGGTCCAAACCCTCAAAAGTTCTGATCATTTTCCACGTAGTTTACTTGTCTTCTTCTGTGGATTTTAGAGTGGTCCAAGTAAGGTACTTGGGGGACGTTTCAGCTCTGAATCGGAGCCGTAGTTCTGACAAGAAACGTGAACAGTGTGCAAACTTTTTTCCTGAAACGAAACCAGCAAAATCTGTAACCGCAGAAAGTGAATCTCTTCTTTTTGGCTAAGAGGTTGGCTATTTTTACTTGAAATGAAAAGTGCAAGTTCTTGTTGTGTGCTTTATAGGTAGACATCGAAATTGAAATTGAAATGGTAAGTTTCTATTTATAAGAGAGAGTTTTAAAAACTTGAAACAGAAAGATGTAAGCCATGTGAATGTAATAAATGGTTTACAGAAACAGAAAGATGTAAGCCATGTGAATGTAATAAATGGTTTACAGTAACAGAAAGATGTACCTTTCCTTTTCATGTTCTTGATTTTTGATGCTTACATTTCAACCCAAAATTATTAGTAAATTACTTGTTTCGAATAAGTTAATTAATGATTGTTCTATGTTGCTAATCTTATCTGAGCACATGATTAAGCTTCAATTTAGCTATGAGGCCCTTCCTTAACCTTCTATGTGGTTCATTTGAAGATGATGGTGGTAGAAGCTGGAATCTGAGAGCTCCTACCTGTTTTTTTAATGGAGTCATAAATTAAAGAGCTTACCTCAGCTTCCAAGTCTGGTATTACGACTTTTAAATATTTCCAAGTTTTTCTTTTTGATATCCAACTTGGATTAGACTTTTGATTGATTAATTAGCAGCCATTGAAAGGGTCTTAGAGAGCAAACAGTATGTTCTGGTTTATCAGAAAAATCACAGGGAGTGGACATGAACCTGATAACCAAGAAGTTACATTCGATTCATACAAGAAGAAGAAAGAACAACGGCCTTCCCTTCACTCGCTAATTGTACATCTCCAAGCGCTTGGAACACAAAAGTACAAGAATACTTTCGCTTGATGTGACAATTGGTCAGGAAACAGACGTTCAGGCAGCGGACATGAACCTGAGAACCAAGAAGTTCCAATTCATACACCGAGAAGAAGAAGCGTTAAAAAAAAGTCCCTTCACTTGCTAGTTGTACATCTCCAAGCGCTTGGAACACAAAGTACAAGAGTACTTTCGCTTGATCTTGTGACAAATGGTGAGGAAACAGAAGGTCCACTTGATCTCCACGTCCATGGCTTCCACTTTCCCTCCACAGCACGGACATGAACCTGGAGCTTGTTGCCTTCCAAGTTCCCTCTCCTTTTCATCACACAAGCACACTAAACACATCCTATTCTTCTTCTTCTTTTTGGATTTGAAAAGAAACAAACAAAAAAACTCTTAACTATGTCTCCTGATCAAACACACAGACACACAAAACAAAACACCCTCTTCTGTTGTAGCCTGATCTCTGTTGCTTCTTGCCTGATCTTTTTTTGGTTTTTGTCTGAGATTGAGACCTTTTGAACTGGTGGGTTTTGGAAGGTGACAGTTTTGAGATAAAGAATAAAGATTAGACCCTTAGAGGGTATTTATAGGAACTCTTAAGATGGAGAATGGCTATGAAAAAGAGAACTTTTCTTCTGAAGAATCTTTTAGGACATCAAGTCTGACTTCTATGTCTAATAGAGGAGTTCAAAGTATTTAATTCTAAATTTCTTATATTTTAATATTTTAAAAAAATTATCTAAAATTGGAACCAACTTTTTATTAATTTTTTTATTTTAATCTTTAAAAATATTTTAGGAGATAATTTTTATAGTTTAATTGATTTTTTAATTTAACATAATGATATATAATATATAATTAATAATTAATAAAAAGAATTATATATTAAAATTTTTAATATTAAAATTTAAGGTTTAAAAGGTTCAACCAGTATTAGGTCGTCATAAAATCTGTTAAAGAATAAACAAAAATAAAGAATTTGAAATATGATTGAAAGAGACTGTTCTTATCAATTGTAAAATTTAAAGTTTAATTAAAAAAGAGATTGCGGAATGAAAATAATTGACTTGTTTTGATTTAAAAGAAATTATTATTTTATAAAAGTTGATCGATTAATTAATAAACTGATCAGTTTTTAAAAAACAAGAGATATTAAAATAAATCAAACTAAAAGTTAAAAACTGGAAAAAAAAAGAATAAACAATTCAAAATTTTTACGGTTGAACCGATCAGATTTTTTCAACAGTGGTCGTAACCATGGTTTTCTAATTATGTAAATACATCCAAAATATTATCTTGTAAGTAATATGAAAGTTTTTAACAAAATGTTTACTATGTTTATATGATCACTTTTCATAACTTATTGAATTACATAATCTTTTATTTAATATGACACTAAATATAATAAATGCATCAAATTGATTAAATAAACTTTATTTAACATGTAAATAGAATATCATATCATATAGCATAGCATTCATACAATAACTTACTTATCTAATTTATAAAGGTACTTATGCTTGGTTTGGAGGAGTGACGGCGGTTGAGAACCTGCTAAAATTAACTTGCTGAGAAAATAAGGGTGCGTTTGAATCTGCGGTGTGGTGGGTATAAGTACTTATCCACCGCAGTTTTCAAACGTAGTCACACGTTTGGATTTACGGCTGACAACCGCAGGTTGGAAAAAATTGCGGTGCCACCGCAGAAATAAATAAGCAGAAAGGAGGTTGCGGTAGGAAACTGCTTATGCGGTGGAAATTTTACCTTTTAATAATAACCTCATGATATTTTAGTATTTTTTATTATACCCTTAATTAATAGAAGGAAGTTTTTGCCAATAGTATTTAAGTAAGGTGACATATTTTATTTATATTTTCTTATTTTAATTTAATAATTTAATATTTATAATTTGAATTTATATGACTAATAATGTAT
>JANZXR010000005.1:2019387-2040011 GCA_027575705.1 Erythroxylum echinodendron | reverse complement strand
ATTTATATGACTAATAATATATTTTTTAATTATTTATACAACAATTAATAGTTTATTAAATCAATGGGCTTTTTAGTAATTTTATATATTTTTAGCAACCGCAACCGCACTTGCCAAACACCTATTTTCACGTTTCAGCAGTTACCAAAACAGCAATCCTAAACACATAAGTACTTATTGAAAATAAGTACTTATCATTTCAGCAGGTTGATTTCAGCAGGTTATCAACCGCCATCGCTCCCCCAAACTAAGCCTAAGTACTTATGTATTTGAGATTGTTATTTTAGTAGCTGTTGAAACATGGAAATAGGTGTTATTATTGAAAAGAGATAAAATGATTAAAAAGCCCATTGATTTAATAAAGTATTAATTTTGTATAAATAATTAAAAAATAAATTATTAGTCATATAAATTTAAAATTATAAATAACAAAATATTAAATTAAAATAAGAAAATATAAATAAAATAAAATATTTCATAAAAATATATTATTAGATTTGCTTTCTATTAGTTTATGGTATAATGAAAAATAATAATTATCAGAAGATTATTGATGAAAAGTAGAATTTCTACCGCAAAAGCACTTTCTTAGCGAAATCCTCTTTCTACTTTTCGATTTCTGCGGTAGTACCCAACTTTCCTTCAATTTCCATTTGTTCGCCCGCAGATCCAAATATACGACTGCATTTGAAAACTACGATAAATAAGTACTTATTCACACAGTATCATACCACACCGCATCGCAGATGCAAACATAATCTTAATTAACTTAGTTGATTATGTCTACTATAATTAACTTGATGTAAGTAAATAATTGTACCTGTCGACTTAATTATATGCATTAAATTTAAAAGTAGTTTATATTTAAGAATTTACATATTTATTTCTAATATGTTCATTTTAAAAGTGTCAATTTACTTAATAATTAAATTAATGCTTAAAATTTTTTTATTGAGATTTTGAGTCTTATATATGGATTATTCCTAATTTAATCTGATTTTTGCTTTATATACATTTTTTTGCTTTTTACAAATGTTTTTCAATATATTAAAATTTTGAGGTTGTGTTTGAATTTGTGGTGCAGATAAATATTTATCCACTACAGTTTTCAAACGTAGTCACATGTTTGAATCTGCGGCCAAACAATCGAAGGTTAGAAGAAACTGCGATGCCGCTACAAAAATCGATAAATAAAAAGAGAATTGCAATAAGAAAGTGCTTCTGTAGTAGAAATTTTACTTTCCATTAATAACTTCTGATAATTATTATTTTCTATCATATCATTAGCTAATAAAATGTTTCTTTATAATTTTTATTTTAATTTAATAATTTAATATTTATAATTTGAATTTATATAACTAATAATATTTTTATGAAATATTTAATTTACTAAATTTAATTTATTTATATTTTCTTATTTTAATTTAATATTTTCTTGTTTATAATTTAAATTTATATAACTAATAATATATTTTTATGAAATATTTTATTTACTAAATTTATTTTATTTATATTTTCTAATTTTAATTTAATATTTTACTATTTATAAATTTAAATATATATGCTTCATAATATTTTTTAATTATTTATACAACAATTAATAGTTTATTAAATCAATAAACTTTTTAGTCATTTTATCTCTTTTTAACAACCACAATTGCCAAACACCTATTTTCATATTTGAGCAGTTACCAAAAACACTTAAGTACTTACCGAGAATAAGTACTTATCATTTTAACAGGTTGATTTCGACAAGTTATCAACTGCCACCGCTCTCCGAAATCAAGCCTGAGTCTTTGTTTAATTTGTGTGAAAATATTTAGGAAATTTTAATTTTTTTAAGAAATTGTTTTTTTTTCCCTTTGTACACCTACTTCTTTACATTAATTCGTTTGTTTTCCCCCAAAAAATTTTCCCCTTTAATGTATGAAATTTTCTTTATTTTAAAAATATTTCCACAAATCTTGTAAATTTTTTTTTTTCTAATTTGGTCCTTCCTTAATCCTTTGAAAATGATGTTTTCCAATCTGGGTAAAAGAAATAAACCTTTCTTATAGTTAAAAAAATTTAGAAAAATCTCATTATCTTTCAAAATTTTCAAAAAAGTTCCTTCTAATTTTTAATTTTACATAAAAACTCCTTTTTTAATTTTTGACTGAAAATAACAATAGAATACACGAGTTATAAATATCATATTTTTACTAATTTAATATTATTTACATAACAATTTAATTTAGGTATCAAATTTAAACTAAATTAATTAAATATAAATCAAACTAATAATTTATTATAATTATATTAAATTACTAATTTAAATATAATTGAATTAGTTTATGTGAGATTTAAGAGTTATTATATTAGTGACATTTGATTAATTCACATTTTATATTTATATTACATATGTTTCTTTGTTATTTCTTAACCAAAGTATAAGAAATTTTTTTCCTATAAATATGAAAACTAAAATGATTTTTTTAAAATTTTAAAAATTAGAATATGTTTCTAAAATTTCTTAAAATATAATTTCTATTTTACTCTTTTAATCTACAAGACTACAACCAAACAATTTCAGAACCTAACGTCTTCCTTTCAATCTTTGTCACATTCTTACAAAGAAAATGCTTAGTTCTGGTCCATTGTTACTGTCCGGATTCATCATATAATACGTTTCTGAATCCTTGGAACCGATCACACGTTCAAAATATGCACGCATGTAGGCTAACTCTCCGTCTGCTTGCTCCTTCCCGTCGGTTGGGATCACGCCAGCCCCCATTGAAACGACATTCAAGGTCTGCATTACGACCAAGTCTTCTTCTGTTGGCTCTCTCTTCACGCCATATCCTGACTTCCTTCCGTTGCAGTACATGGTCCATACTGGTTCATCCGATATCTTGGTCTTGTCGTTTGGCTTCTTTTCGCACTCCAACGCGATCCTCATCAACCCATTTCCCATATCTTGAAGAAGCTTACCTGTCGGCATGGTTAGTTCCAGCAACAACATGGGAAGACAACGCGGGTTGTCTTGTATAGCCATGCTGACCCTAGCTTTCCGGTGTCCGAACAACGTCCCCGTCATCCTGGTCCCGCCGTGGATGTGGCTGTCGTGAAGAGAAACCGGCATTTTGCACGTCGGTGTTATGATAGGGAACGACCGGAAAACTGAACGGAACCTCCTGAATATCTGCGTGGACTTAGACCTTCCTTTCTTGCCCTGGCTTGGTTGTCCTAGACAGACATGGATACCTCCCGGGGGTGGTGATGGCTGCGGCGGTGGTGGTGAATGTGGGGTATCAGGTTGATGAGGGGACTCTGAGGTCGACGTTCTGATTGTTACTGGCGGCAATGGTGGATGTAGAGTCGCCATAGATGTTTGATAGAGTTTGTTAGTTGGTGTAGTGAGGTGGTGGTGAAATATAAAAGAAGAGATTGAATGAAGAGTTGAGGATTGCACGTTGGGGTTTAGTTTTATAAGAAGCAAAAGCTGAGGTTCCTTTGATTTGTTCAGTACTGACTTATGGTTAGCAAGTTAGTTTTGTTAGTCAGCCAAAGATAGGGATCAAAACAGTGGAGATAAGAGCTAAAGAAAACGTTTTTATATGGTTTTGTTAACTGAAGAAGCCGTAAGAAGTTTTCCCGAGAAACAAACACACCAAACCTTAACTAATTAGAAAAACAATGTTTCTAATATGTTTCACTACACTCGTACACTTAAGCTTGTTTGTAATACCTTTACAAGTCTCTTGTGTGAAAGCCTGTATAATTTTATAAACATATATACTCTTTACTTGTTTATTTTCAAATTTATGATTCTTATAAAATTTAATTAAACTTTAAAATTTTTAATATATAAAAATAATTTTTTAATTATAATTTAAAATTTTCAATTTTATTCAATCTTTTCAATTTATAACGCTAATATTAATTAGATCTTTAAAATTTTCACCTCATATTAGATTTAATTTTTAAAATATTGAAAATTATTCTTACACCAATTTGAACATTTTTAACTACATGTCACTTGGAGACAGGTTGGAGCACCTTGTTTTCGTTAGATTATTTCAACTATATGCTATTTAATTTTATTTACATATTTATATGAACCTTACATAAATATATAGATGATTTAATAAGATGAGTAATTACTGATTAACTGAAATAAAAGATCTGATCTTGTTATTAACAAGATCTCAAGTTTATCGAGAAATGAAAGGAGATGGGAAAATGAAAAGCTCAACCTTTGTTTTTTTTTTTTATAACTCAAGTTTTAGACTTTGTCCAACTAATCTTGAGATCTATGAGTCACTCATTCAAATTCATAGATAAGTAAATTTAGATATAATCCTAAACAATAACAGAAGTACTTGCTCCAAAAAATGGGCCATTATTAGAAGAATTACATCATCTTAACAAATGCTGCCCCTCTCTTGATTTGAACCAACAACCTTTCACACAATTCTCTCCCCTTTGTATGTTACTCCGTGAAGGGCGGAACCAAAAAAAAAAAACTCAACCTTTAATGTCACTTGAGGTGCGACTCCGAACAAGATGTGCCTTTTAAGTTCAACGAACTTATTATGTGTCAGTGAAGTACAAACATGCTTTCTGATATACCCTCTTAGATATGTCTATAGATTAACGGTCGGCTTGGTTAGATGCAAAAAAATGATTGAGCTTTGCTCATTTCTCCGTTTTCCAGAGTTGACCAGAATTTCATTGGATGTTTATTCTAGCAGTCGAGAATGAATTTTGATCATTATTTAAGGTTTTTCTGGTTGATTCAGACCATGTTTGATCATTATTTTTAATGTTCCTAGCCGTCCCTGAGGTTGACCGTCGAATCCTGATTCCTAGGAACATGTGTCTAAGTTGTCGGTATATTATTCAGATTCTCATTGTGGGCTGCATGTACATCAGGAAAAGTCCAGTCTTGGGCATTAAAATGACAATACTGGAAAATAGATCGGTGCCAAATGCTGAAGCAGATCCTGGAAATGCACCAGAAAACGGGGATTTAGATTGCCGGATTAAACCGCAATTTTGACGACAATGTTTCGGTGATGGGCAGAGATCTAGTTCTGACATCAAGCACCATAGATACAAACATTGAAATGATACACAGTAAACTGAATGTGTACTCAGAAATGTTATATTCAGTTGAACTCATAAGCAACAAAACGGATATGTACTTATTTTGCAGATTACCAAACTGATCTACACACGCACAGACCTACCTACCAAAACTGAGCTGAATGGAACACATATTCGGAATCTCCGGATCAGCGCTTATTTTCAGCTCCCTGAGAAGTCCTACAGTCTGTACCCTTGCCAGTGATAACAATGCTTAGGACAATGTTCTATCAAGCGACCTTGCTTGAAGAAATAGGTTTTTTTATTCGATTAAACTCTAAAGTAGTTTTTACCATTCAAACAAAATCCTTTAAGCATTACTATAAAATTGTTGCATCATATTCTGTGCCAGATTTCCCGAGGACTGGTCTTCTACGTTTACTACGGTTGACATAAAAACCGGAACCTCAGCATCACCTGGGAAAACTGCATAGTTAGGTCCAGCAATTGAAGAGTGGTTTGAGCTGTAGTCGCCTGTTCCAGTAGTTCTCATAAGTTCTTGCTTGGAATCAACTGATGATGCTGATACAGAAAAATCAGATGCTTCCAGATCCTGCTTATTAAACATAAGACCTGCAACAGCTCTGTCAATAGCATTCGTCTCCAGTTCCGTTATTTGATCGTCTGATCTGAAATATCGGGTTCAAGTTTTGATTAAGATAGAATACGGATACAGTTTACAACAGGCCAGGAGCACAAAATACAATCAAAGTATGAATGCTCAATGTGAAGCTACTTCATCAAAACATATAAGATCAGTTCTATATCTAAAAATGTTATTTTGTGGGATAAGTTTACCTCTTTCACCCACTTAAACAAACTTGTGCCATATTCATTTCAATTTGGCCAACCCTTGTGAAATCACTAATTTACATTAAACTATCGTAACAAGCATAAGCGCTATATTCTAGAACTGATGCCCATAAACTCGCATAGAGAGGGGAAGTAAGCACAGAGAAGGAGAATTAGTGCCAGCACCTTGTTTTATCATGGTCAACTGTCCATTGAAAATTTTCTTCAGGTAAGTCTCCAGTTTGGTACTGCAGACGCTGCGTTGAGCTCTTGGCCATACGGTACAATGCATCACGAAAACAAAGTCGAGTCTTATCGGTCAACTGATCCAATAATAACACAGAATCAGATCAATCCTACAAGGTAACCTTGTTGTCAGTGCTGTTTGTTACCTGTGTTGTCACCATCGTTAGCTGCTGAAGCACAGATTCTTCAAGAGAAAATTGCCCTTCCATATCACCATTTATGCCGTTATGCTCAGGGGGGACGAGTACATTGACCGGTGGTACCTTGAATAAATACTACCAAGTTAACCTTAAACTCCAGATAAGACAGGTCGCAATCAGGTCTCGGTATGGTTAGCAACTAGAATTGACAAAGACTTCACTGGTAAACTTCACCAATATTTTATCCAAAAGTAAACTTTTAACTCCAAAAATTGAAATGGTGATATATAATATTGAAACACAGACAACCCAAGTATAATGTTTTTATCATCAAGTTGCTCAGAAAGCAGGAAGATTGAGTTCTGACACTAGCCATAAATGCTACAGCTCAACTACAAAGGAAAAAAACCTGATCCTTTGAATCCTTGAAGTTACACAGAGCACATACAACTGGTCAGCAGATGGAGACTTTAATGTCAAAGACAAATTTCATCAAAATATGGGAAAACAAAGAATCACTGGTGTCAATAAGAAACAAGTGGAAATCTCACCTTTGCTGACAGGTGGTCCTCTTGCTCCGAGTTGCATTGAGGAAACTCTGTTGATTGAACCTTGTCATCTTCCCAACTCATAGATGGAGAAAATGCATGAGTTTTGAGATACCTTAAGCTTCCCATACTACGTGTATTGTCACAAGCACTAAGTGAATCCAGAATCATGTCCGTTACAAGATTATCAGGTGAACCCATCTCAAATTGCGATCCCGAAGAAAAGCAATATGGCTTGTCAAGAGTTTCAATCCCAGGCAAATCTTCAAGTAAGGAACTCCTGGAAAAAATGAACATTGAAACAGATAAAGACCAAATGACAAGAAGGAAGTAGTAATGATTTAACAAGTTGAAATTCTTGAATATAGAAACAACATGGATAGATTGATAACAAGTGGCTCTACTGTGTCAACTGAGGCATTGTCAAACACAACTACTGTGTTAGATACTGTATGCAAGCCAGAGAAAATGGGTTCCATCACTACAACACCACTGGGTTAGATCCGCCTTTAGGAAACATAGGACTCTTGATTACCATTTTTTGCAAAACAGGATCTGGTGTACTATGGCCGACCCACTTTCAGTGACTGATTGATTAATGTCAAAGAAGTAAAGTATTGGAGCACAAAATTTCCATGTGTGTGCTTCTGGAACTATATGATTTCCTACATGCATAAAATGAAGTATCTTAATCCCAGAGGTTACGCCTGTACAAGTAAATTTCTTCAAACTGTTCTACTCCGGCCGCGCCGTCATGGTGGTGATAGTGATCTGGTTGGTCGCGTCCAAGAGTAGACTGTTTCGCAGGCTCCTCGAACCTTCCTCTTGCTAAACCTGAGACAGTGGAATCATCTTTACGTTGCTTACAACTTTCAGTCTTTAGTTCTCCATCATTGAGGGCAATTTTTTCCTGGTTCAGATTTGTATCCTCGAAAGAACAACTGTGAGGAAGGCCATAACTCTCAAATCCACTTATTCCCCATGTTGACCAACTTTGGGGAGATGGAAGCCTATCAGATACTCTTAGATCCTTTGGAACAACACAATAATCGTTTTCACTCCCAAGATACCAATCCATAATTTCTTATCTGCATAGTAAAACAGACAATTTTCATCAGTTACCACACAATTTTCAACCTATTTTATAGCACTAAAATGAACTCGAAACATTTCTCAACTCCAAAAGTTCTAATCTTTCTGTCTGTATTTACAGCTAAAAAATTGTATTCAAGCTGCAGAATGAAGAAGGACAAGAACAAAGATGGGAACTTTTAACAAGCGTCGGTTAGTTTCTGCACACAATTCATCATACATACAGCTAAAACACAGATAAAGCTTGAAACTTTAGACGTAATCCAAAACAAAAAAGCAACCTTGCTTGATGATCACTCACGTCAAAGCAAGAGGCGGACAGGACACAAGATAAGAAGTATCATAGCAAAATGGAAGAGAAAGCTCTGTCAATTTCTGCGTACAATTCTTCACATATACCACAGATAAAGCTTGAAACTTTACACCAAAACCAAAACAAAAAAGCAAACTTGCTTGGTGATCATTCATTTCGAAGCTAGAGGCAGACAGTACACAAGATACAAGCATAGGACAAAAATGGAAGAAAAAGGATGGAAAAGCACAAAACCTGATGCATAGAGAGAAATGAAGACATACCCAGATGGCTAAATGATGAAAGAGGGATTGTGCTTGTGGCTATGGCTTCAAAGGAGTAGCCAAATTTCAGCTGTAAAGTAAAACAGAGGTGGCGGCTGTGAATTTTTACGTTAGATCCCCAAAAATATATTGATTTTTCCAAGATTTTTCTGAATAACAAATGATGTATATATCCAAAAAAAACCTAAGAAAAAGTTATAAGAGTCAAAATTAAGCAACTTTGGGAGTAAAAAAGCTATACAAGGTGGGGCCCAGTTGCCTGTGAATTTGTGGCTGAGAGCTCAAAGTGTGGATTAGTGGTTGAGAGCCCTCCATCAAAAACTGAACCACAGTTGGTCCACGTGGAAGAATCTGGACCCACCTGGACAAGAAATCACGGTCACGATTCATCCTGTCGATCTCGCTTACTCCAACTGGTGGCGTACTCCAGCGAAAATGCAAAACCCCATTTGCGGCTGGAGGAAGTGCGCGAGTTATGTGATTAAGACCTCGTCACGGAAAGTGCCACGTGGCAGCAAGAACCTAGTACGTTAAGACACGTGCGATCCGAGAAACAGGGAGTAGAAGACAGCAAGTTAGCCAGATATAGGAACGCAAACGGAAGCCGCTAAAAAGAAGGCTTTGGTTTTTATCTGGAGTTTGAAGCGATAAGCTTTAGTGCGTTACCTGCCACGCCCTGTGATGTTGTTGTGTACTTTGGAGATGATATGAACCACAAGCTTTGGGGTGCTCTCTGCTATTTTTGAACGTGTGGGAATGGTACTGGATTCACAAATTTTAGTATTTTGCTAGATATTTTAAAAATCAGAATAGATATCGAATCCGTAACAAAAATTTAAGATTTAAAGATTCAAAAGTACTATAAAATTGAGATATAATAAATTAAAAATAAAACTTATAAGGATAAATAAAAATAAAATATTTAATTAAAATAAAAAATACACCAATATTTATTATTTTATAATGAACTAATAATAAATAAATATAAGTTTAATATAAAACTTAAAATAACAATAAAAATTAAAACTATATTTTTGAAGGAAGTTATGTTTTATCATCATTAAAAGCTTCACATTCTCTAACGTTATTTACATAGTTGTAAAGTACGCTTTCATCCGAAGTATTTACATCAACTTCATCCACTGTATTAAAATAAATTATAAATTTGTAATGTATGAAATTATTCTCAATTGCAAACTTATAATACAGTATACTTTTAACTTAAATATGATCAAAATAAGATATGAACTGACCATTAGTAGCTGTTCTTAATTCATTCGTTGTGACAAATACATCTTCTTTATAAATTGTCTTTTCAAATTTATTATAATCAATATCAGGTGATGGTTTTCTTCTTCAATTCCAAAATCAGTATGTTCAATACAATTAATATCAACTGGATCATATCTCTTCTTACTTAGTGTTCAGAATACATGAAAATTATAAAGTCAATAATAAAAATAATTATTGAAATAAAAACAAATTTATAAAATACATATTCTTCATTCTCAGAGGTCATTAAATCTTTGATGTTTCAAACGATTTCGTTTCTTTGTATGAATACGTTAAAAAACACTCCAATTATATTCACAACTTGATGCAAAAGCTGTTTGATTGAGTAACTTAATAGCGAGTTTTCTCAATGTTAGAGCGTTGTCACCGAATAATCTCCACTACTCATCTGTATTTAAATTAATATTTATGATAAAATATATATTATTAATAAATAAATAATGAATTAAAAGTATAAAACTTACTTGACTGCATTTTTTTCATCGCAAGTTATCTCTTTGCTGATGATATAACAAAACTCCTTAAATTTTCACGATATAATTTAATTTCACTTATCGCTTGTGATTGCTCTTCAATAGAGAAAATACCTTTGCATTCAATTACATCAAACAAATCGCCCATAATATTAATTATACGTGCTTCTTTACAATATAAGCAATAAGGATTGAGAAAATAAGCTGCTAAATGGATCATTTGAGTAAGATGTTTATCTTATCGTCGATCAATAATACCTATATAAAGCTTGTACAATTTCTTCTTCCCTTTAAAAAGTTTTATAATTATTTTGTGAGCTCTATACATACCATCATATTTATACCCTAAAGATGACTTCTCATCCGAGTCAACAATCTTTAACAACTTTATAAGTCGGTTCAATCGTTTTTTGGTCAGACAGGCCAATCCGGTCTAATTTTCAAGACCTTGATTTTATTCAAAGATACGGTTATGTTAGGTCGGGTCGGTTGGGTTGGGATATCATTAATTTTTAAAGTTAAATTTGATAAAAATATTTGATTAAGTTAATAAATTTAAAATTTTATTATATTTTAAATCAAAATAATATTATTTATTAAATTAAAGTCCTACAAAATTGAATTTGGGGTGTTCTCAATTATTTTTGGACACAAGGGAATTATTAGTTTGACAAACTGCTATATCAGGTCAGGCTGAATTGGACCGTAAATCTTTTTCTTTAATTCGAGTTTAATTAAATTTTAATTCACATTGGTACGAAGAATTATACGGTGCAAATTTTGATTAGTTCGGATTAAAATAATATTCTTTTATTAAGATGTCAAACATATATAATTTATCTCATAATTGTGATGTATGATTATAGTAAATTGTGGATATGATTGATAACGGATCAAGCGGACTCAGGTCCCATGAGGCCCGGTCCCGAACCCGGTCGGGCCTGAACAATTATAGATTTATGGTCAATAATAGAGTTACAGATTTATAGTCTTGCTTGGAAACATAAAGTCAAGCACAAGCCCAACTCGTTTCGGCTCTCACTCTCCTTTTCTAAGCCCACATGTTCAAAGCTCATAAAAACATCCTCTCTGACGCGGCGATTGACGGCGGCGACTTCACTAAGGTTTGTTTTCATATACGTGATCGGAAAAATAACCTTAACCCTCTTCTCTTTTTGAACGTGTAATTGTTTGTTTATTGTGCGGGCATGCTTGGTTCTTGAAAAGTCGTGAACTTGGTTATTGATTCGAGGGTTGTTTTTTTGGATGAAAGTTACGACTTGATTAAAGTCCATGATTTTGCTCCGTGGGTCTTTTCATTAACATGTAACTAAGGAAATCGAGATGGGGATTTGCATAGTTATGCTTTAAGTATTGTGAAAAGATGTAGTTTTTGGGTTCAAAGGAGGTAATGTTGTGATGTCTCGTTTTGAAGGAAGGTGGATCATGGATTACTATTTAATGAAGGAATGCTTTTATTAACTTAAAAGAAGTTAAACAAAGAGAAGTTTTAATATTCCAGGGCCCTATATGTTCTTCTCTGGTGGATGAACTAGGTGCTAATTTGAATATATCAAAGAGCTTTCATGTTCAAATATGACTGGATCTTGTAATAGCTTAATTATTTAGCAAATCATGTAGTTCGTGCAACTCTAAGGTTTTATAACTTGTCGTGCTTTCTTAATTGAGATCATTGTGGTTATATATATGCCTATCTTTTTCTTCATTAAAAATTTGGTATTGCATATAGTTGCCTGCTTAATTTTTCAACACCTATAATTGGCCCTGTTATTGTATTGCAGCAAGGGAAATCATTAACAATCTGATATGTTTAAGAACACGTTTCAGTCGGGATTCCTCTCCATCTTATATAGCCTAGGGTATGTTGTAGTTTTTGGTTTTCTGCATATTTTTCAGACAGTTCACTGGTAAGAATTTTATGTAGTCTGCGAGTCTCTTGATCTGTTTTGTTTTGTAGGAGCAAACCATTGCAAATATGGGATAAAGAAGGTGAGGAGAAACTTGTATATGATTTTATTTCCAAAGCTAAGGAACAATGGTGAACTGTAATCTTTGAAAATTACATAGTGTTATGTGTTTCGAGTATTTTTGTAGTTTCAAACGGCCATGTGAAGCGACCACATGATGATGACATCCAATCCAATGTGCTTGAGATTGTTGGATCAAAAATTCAGTCCACCTACATTACTTGCCCTGCTGACCCGGCTGCAACTCTTGGCATAAAACTCCCTTTTTTGGTCATGATTGTGAAGAACCTGAAAAAGTACTTCACTTTTGAGATTCAAGTGCTGGATGATAAGAATGTGAGGCGACGTTTCAGAGCTTCTAACTTTCAAGTGTGTAAGTTCGTCCATGATTATGTGTTAGTTATTGCTTTTGATGACATTTTCACTTTTCTTTTGGCCTTCATCTTTCTAAATTAGCTGTTGGGTTGGGTGTTCAGCTGTTTCCTTATTCCATTGCTATAAAAGTTTTGTGTTTCTCTATACTTCTAATAGCTTCAGAAAAATCCTTTTGTTCGTTAAATGCGAGTCGCAAGAATCGAAACCCTTGTTCTTTTTTCTTTCTTACTTTCAATGGGATTTGTCTTCTGAAATTGGATTTTAGTTTGTAACTTTTATCTCTCTGTGTTGAAATATACACCTTGGTTGTTGATAATTGCTTCTTTAATGTCTTAGGCTGTCACACGAGTGAAGCCATATATCTGTACCATGCCACTGAAGATGGATGAAGGTTGGAATCAAATCCAGTTAAATCTGGCTGATTTTACCAAAAGAGCGTACGGGACCAACTATGTCGAGACATTAAGGGTTCAGGTTCACGCAAACTGCCGTCTAAGAAGGATATATTTCTCTGACCGCCTTTACTCTGAAGAGGAACTACCGCCGGAATTCAAACTTTACCTCCCAATGCAGGTATGTATAAACCCAGAGAATTCCGACTTAGTAGGAGTTATAACTTCCGTTTTTATTGATCGTATATTTCATTTGCAGAAAGGGTGAGATATCGTGGGATTCAGAAACAATTCGTCTGTAAGAAACACTTCTGCATCATGCGACATTCTACCGTTTCCCATTAGAACATTTCCTGTACTAAACTACCTGACATCTGATCGATTTATGTTTAAATGGCTGTTTTGGTACAAAAAGCAAAATTAGCAGGTTAAAAGTTATAGGCTCTGATGATCACAGAATGTTTTGCGTGGAAATTCTATCATTTTCTTCACTGTTCATTACCACTGCATACGCAATGCAAACACAAACAAGAAGCAAAATTATTTCAAGATAAGAAAAAAACTTGAACAAGTGATGAACCATGGGAAGAATGCTCATGTTGACATCACCTGTTCAGAGCACCAACGCTACCGTCTGACCTGGAAATTATTGCAGAAGATGCAGTTGCAGAACTGTGTCTAGTCTTCAGTATGTTGTTGCAGCCAAAAAGTGCCACAAACAAACACTTGAATCCTTTTGTGTTCAATGAAGATTGAGAACTCTCAGATTTTTAAGGCCAATACTGCTTCCTTTAGTCTGCGAAGTCACTGTTTCTGGTGCTCTTTCCAAGTCAGTTTTTCTCCATTTATAGACATCATATTTCAACTCCTAATGTAGATCCAATATCTTCGGGATCACCCGACACACTTTCAAACGTTAAGGTCTAACAGCAACAAAGTTCTTAAAGTGCCCTTTTGTCTTGATTGTTGAACTTACCACATAGTCATAGGATCAAACAAACTTATGTTGCTATCAAAATATACAGTTAATAACGTACACTTGCAATTACAGACTTTTAGCGCAGCTCCCACATAATTCCAATGCTTCAAATAATTTTTCTCATTAATAAAATTGTTTTTGAATCTCTTCTACAATGCAACACTGCAAGTCCTACAAGCTTTAGCCACATCATCGTACATAAATGATACAGTTAGTGACAATGACATTGAGATGGACCAGAACTAAGTACTCTTAAGGCATATATCAGCTAACTGCTTCTAAATCTACATCAGCATCAGTCTCTCCATCTATTACTCCTCTTTCTGTTTCAGCATCTGCTTCCAATTGGGCAGCCTCTTGACCAACTTCTGCATCAGGGCTTTGCTTTTGATCTCCTTCTGGTGTAGGGGTGCCACCTTGGGAGATATTACTGGTTGAAACTATAGCATCTGCCTCCATTGGAGCAGCAGACGTTTCAATATCTACTTTGTTTCCTTCTCCATCATTTTCACTTGCAGGTATACCACTCTAGAGAAAAGGATAGACAAGTGGTTAATAGCAGTTATGAAAAGCAGGCGTTTCAGATTGCATCCTCAAATTTAGGAAGTTGCAAGCACCTGAGTTTCTTCTACTTGATGTGCACCACTCTTTGAATCTTCCTTTCTCGCACGTTTAGACCTATCATTTGGCTTAGCTTGGTATTTTGACCGAACATCAGGTGGCAAAAGTTCTACCGGAACAACGCCTTCAACACCAAGTTCAGTAAACTGCAGCAATGTCCACCGCTTCGATTAGGCCAAAGTGGTTTGCATAATGATAAAGTTTGAAGTTTGAATAACATATAGGCTCAGATCATACTCTAGAAAATCCCTCAAGATCCTGCCTAGCAGAAAATCGGAGACCTTTCCAGCAATATACCTGCAAAAGAAATAAAAAATCAATGTAATAACCATCCTGTTTCAGAGCTAGGTATCAGCACTAGTGTGCATAATAGGAGAAATCGCCTTTAACAGGAAAGCCAACACAAACGATATTAGTAATAAATCCACTCAGTTTGGAACTAAACTCAAGCCAAAACCTTTGTGCTGATAAGTTATAGCACTTGTACCATTATATCAAGCAATGTGCATCGAATACACTTAGCATCATGCTTACACATCTAAAGAAGAAGCTCAGGCATAAAAATAGAAACATACCCTGTTATTTTTATGGTGGTATTCGGGTTCTATTCCAGCTGATGGATCCATCTGTATTTTCACAAAGGAAACAAGTTAGCTGATATAAGCAAATGAGAAATGTATCTCAGAATATGAAAAGAACTGAAAAGTCGATTGACTACATACTAAGATGTTAGTTTACTTCAAGAGGAATATAAAGTAGCTTACATCTTCAGCTAATGGCTTCCAGTAATCATGGATAGAAGGAGTTCTAACACGCTGGGGATCAGTTAAAGCATTCTGGACATTCAAAAAAGCAAATCACAATAAGAATATGATCAATAAATATGAAATTTGTGCTTTTAAACAATGGTAATAGAGAGAGAAAAAAAAAACCCCGTGGTTACCCACATCATTTGGGAGCTCTTTCACTTTCATGGGACCAATAAGCATCTTGAGATTCGAGAATGTGTAGATAAAAGCTTGATTTCAGGAACTTTAATATTAACAATTTCACAGGGCATACCAGAATTAGAAACTAAAACAACAAAATTCCCTCTCTATTCAGGGAATGAATGAATAAATAATTAATATCTACACATGCCATAATAGTTTGAAAGTTAAAATATTTGATCTTGGCGGGCCAACTTGCAAAAGCAATTTGGACATATAGCAAGTTGCTTGCCCAATAAAATAACATGAATAAAAAGGGAAAAGACAAACCGGATTCTGATCTGCCCATTTCCATAATTGAGAGAGTTCCTTGTTCCCCAGCCTCCACCTTGGCTTTCTGTTAAATCAGCACAATGAAATGTTTGAGAGGAAATAAATGGAAATTGAGAGCATTACCAATAGACTAAAAAGCAAACAAGCTAATAAAAGAATGGTATGTATCATAATTTTCAAAAAAATTATGATCTTGGGACAAGAAGTTCAAGCTCAAATCACAAAGAGTTGCAAAACAATGAAGGATGACTGTGATAACAACTTCTACAACAAAGGGTCAACATTATAATGCTCCTGGAGGGAAGCCAGGTATACATAAGATGATGCCCTTTGCATTCTCTGTTCTATAGGCAGGGTGAATCTCACACAACAAAAATTGCAAATTGACATCTGAACCAATCAAGCAAGAGAATTTTAGATTCGTGTGCAGGTTCTGCATTGCTAAAATTTAAAACTGATTGTTTTCAGAGATGATAAGGAGTTCATCTATTTTTACAGATATGTACTGTCATGTGTCATATGTTTTTAGTCAAAAAGCACCATACCGTTTCTTAGTTCCTTCTTGAGGCATTTTTTTCTCTATTGGCTGTTTTTCAAATGGTGGACAGCCATCACGTTTCCACCAAACCTAAACACACGAAACTTCAAGCTGATTAAACTGTAACAAGATAGTCTCAATTTTATGATACAGAGAAGTGGATGGCACAAGGCAAAGTTACCCAATTCTTTTCCCGCTCCAAAATATGTTCAATCTTGTGAAGGAAATCTTTGCCCTTAGGAGGAGTCATTTCAAGAAGCTTTTTGACTCTTTCCTCACAAGATTTAATTTCCTCTTTCTGGAATTAAAATCCGAGGTTAACAGTTAGCATATGTTTTATAATTCAAGATAAAATGTTATGTAGCTAGACACGAACTGAGTGCTTTTTAATCCAAAAAAATTTGAGCACCCAGAAACATATGTACAAAAAAAAAATATTTAATTATACTAACCATGCTTTCAGATGTAAGATCTTTATCGTTCTTTCCTGGAGCCTAAACGGAAATTACAGTTAAGATAGTCTAAGGAGATAAAAATCAGACTTCATATATACTCCTTTAGCAACCATTACCTTAAGATAATCAAACAATATAAGGCACTGTACAAGTACATGGCGTCGAAAACTTGAATCTTTCAGCTGGAAGACATAAAGCATGTGGTAAATATTAGACCAAGATGCTAGACAAACGTTGTTGAACAACATTTGTTAGGATCACCTGCCTCTAACCCCATTAATTTACTGCTTGTGAGATACTTTATGTTGAATGTTGCTGCCTCTTCCTCTAAACTGTTAGCATCACCCTCTTCTTCACTCAAAGGCTGCGCTTCAAAGGTGCTTAATACAACCTATGAAGATGCAGTGAACATAAGGTGATAATTATTAGTTTTGTTAAAGTTCAAAAAAAAATATAGATTATCTATAAGTATCATAAGGACATGAAGAGAGTTCACCATCAAACTTGAAGTAAATTTCTGCCACTTGGCTGGAGCGAGAGTTAGAGACGCAGGGTTGCAGAAATGCTCCTGTAAATGCAAAACACCAGTACACAACTAAACTTGGCCCAATTCTCATGCTTGTCTTCTACCAAAGCCAATTGGGTTTCTGATGTACAATGGATTTGCTTGGTAAAGAAATTGAAGTGCCAATGGTTCTAAGAAGTTGAACTAACCTGTAAACTCCACAGGGTTTTGTAGAAGTTGAAGTCCAAAGAAATGCCTGAGATGAAAGAGCAACGGATTAGATCAAAGATGCCAACCCTACAAAACTAGAGAGAAGATGGTAGACTATCGCGGAGCCAGGATGCACCAGGAGGAGGATCATTCTCATAATTGGTCTCATTTGATGTGTTGAAAACTCCTTTTATATTCACAGCTGCAAAAATTATGAGAAAACGTAAAGTAACTAAACCACCATTAAAAGCACTCTTTAACAAACTGAAATTGTCGGTAAAACATAGATGTACCTGAGCGTTCAGATAATGGGAAAAAATGTGCCAGAAACATTAGAATCCGTCCACAAAACACAACATCATTTGCCTATAGATTCAAATCCAAGCGTATTAGCAACCACATTACTGTATTTTATATATTGCACTAACTGCTAAAAGCACATCACAACACCAAAGCACTAAAACTGAGAAAGGACTTTCATCAAGTGAAGGGATTGGTAGAAAACAAAAATCTATTAACACAAAGATCATTTCAGCATAAAAATTTTGGCTTTTTGAAGAACTTGCCAATATCCTACAAGACCAATATGACATGCACTCATCTGAAACCAATTCATGTAGGAAAACTAATAAAGGGAAAACTGCTACCTTTGAAAGACGACGAAGAAGTTGATTGCATGTTCTTAACATCACAAGTTTCCCACGAGCAAAAAGTTCTTGCTATATCCATGTAGCCAGCATATTGATTACAGGTGTTAGTCAAGGATGGAAGAAGTTTGATGGAAACCATTGACATCGTTAAAATATTAACTGAAAATATTCTTAAATTTACATACTTTCCCAAGTATATCTTGTTTACTCTCAATGTAAACAAAAATATCTTTGCAGTTCCTCATTGTGGACATTTCGGTCAAGTCTTCCAGCAACTGAAAAATCATACCTCCCTCAACATGTTCTCTCTCACAAAGATACAGAACAACATCTGAAAACCAAAAGGAGGGAAGAAAAAGCAACATTATAAGATAAAGAGAGGTAGGCAGGGGGGGTATGGAAGATAAGGCAAACCCATACCCAAAAGATGAGGAATTTGACCCAGAGTGGTTTCTCCATCATCTATCGATTTTCCATACTCCATTATTGGCTCCCCAGATTGCACTGAAGAGGACTGCACCAATGTAAAGTTAATTTTTTTACGTAATCATATAGAGACCAAGACAATAAAGAATAAGAACATGAGTTGCATCTATATAAATGTATACGTGGGATTTTCTAGGACAGATGGTAACAGTAAAACCTAAAAGCATGATTTTCACACATATGGATATCTACGAGTGTGATGAGGGAGAAGGAAAAAGTAAAGTTTGTGGGTAAAACATAAAGCTTTCTGGTGAGCAAAATTTGAAACGTACCACAAGCTCCTGAAGCAACATCCTAAGCATGTTTTCAAGCAATTGGTTCTCATCTTGGGCTAACTTTGTTTGCCTCTGCCATGAATGACATCACAGTGTAAGAACTCCATAAACAACACATCAAAAGAAAATTGAACACTGGAGAGTAATCACCTGAGGTTTAATGACTTGTTGAACTGTCTGCAAAGCAAATTTCTCTGGTGGCCCAGGCTGCAGTATTGCCTTCTTTAGTAGTTCCTGAAACAAATACGATCCGTTTTCAAGAAACATCAGGGTTTAAACTAATTATAAGAATAGAAAAGAAATTTTTTTTACTCGAATAAATTCTCAACACATATTTGAAATCAATAATCATGCACGTCATACACGAGAAAAACAAAAATCCCAATTTGCAATCAAGTTCAACAAGTATTTATTCCAAATTAATCAATTCAACAACACCCTAGAAATTAAATCCAAAATGCGAACTTAAACAAAACAAATGAAGAGAAAAATCGAAACTCAATTAGCAAAAAGCTATAAAGAAGTAAACTTGGAGACGAAAAAGGTCACCATATTCGAAGACTGAAGAGGCCCTGTCTCGAGCATCACTAGCTTTGAGTCCGCCGTATTCAGGTACCAGGAAAGAAAAAGATAAAAGCCCAAAAACCAATGACAAGCACTGGGTTTATCGCTCAAGAGAAGTAATAAAGGGATCGACTTTATGCAGTAGTATCAAACTTGAAGCACAAAAAGCTCTAATAGTATATAGTTTATGAACACTGTTTAGCTAACCCGACTCTTTGACAGATCCCATATATTATTAATTATTATTGTCATTTGTAAATCTTTAATATTTTTTAACAATTAATTAATCACTTGTTTTAAATAAAAAGGGAAAATTCAGTAAATCCATCCAAAATTATGAATTTTTAATTAATTTAAAATTTGTAATTTTTTTAACTATACCTAATATATCATAATATATCAATTTTATGTAATTATTTTTCTTTTTAATTAAAATTTTTAACAATTTTAGTAGATTCAAGCTTTAGTCCGAGCCTAAATACACGACTTATAAGTTTAAATTTAAGCATAATTTAATTTTATTTATATATATTTAAACATTTTCTATCTTAGCTAGATCTTATTTAATAAATACAATTTTATTGTTAAAAATATATATTTTAAATCTACTTATTAGAAATTAATTTTTTGAGTAATATTAATATTGTTATACAAATAAAAAAATTTATTACTCATTTAAATTTGATATCAAATATAAATTTAATCTAACTTTATTCATTAATTTTAAGTAATTTGTTATTGTTATATAATAATAATAATAATAATAATAATAATAATAATAATTCAATTTGAGTAAATCAAACTTTAAATATAATTAGAGTTAAGGATTTAGTCTAGCCTCATAGGGAGGTCGTCGAGTTGGTAGAATAGGGGGCATGAGGTCAAAAGATTTCTTGTTCGAATCGCCTTTACCTACACTCTTTCGATCGAGTCTATCGTATAGGACTTGCCTAGTACAGAGTATTTAATTGACATGATTTGTAGACTATTGCGTCAATCCAGAAGTTTATCTAGTGCACATCCAAATCAGCCCCGGC
>JANZXR010000005.1:2000161-2019287 GCA_027575705.1 Erythroxylum echinodendron | reverse complement strand
CCGATCTGGGCCCAGCTGGGCCCCTGCCCAGGGCCCACTTTTTTAATAAAAAATATATATATAATTTATTAAAAAAATTTTAATTATTTTTTAATTAAAATGAGAGGCCCAAATTTTCTTTTTTGCCCAGGGCCTACAAATTTTCAGGACCGGCCCTGATCCAAATGATGGCAGCTGCGGAATATTCCGATACCAAAAGAAAAAGAATTGGTCTAAAAATCTTGAATTTGATTACAAAATTACTATATTTTAATTTTAAAATTTTAAAATTTAAAACTAAAATAACGTTAATTTAGATGGTCCCAGGAAATCCGGATCTGACTAAACTTCAGGTTGACCTCGGACGCGAATCTTTGTCATCCCTACCTAACTATGTTAAATAGGATGAGCTTGTACTTGGTCAGTCATTCATACACCTGACATGTCTTGCAACCTTTGCATTCCACTGTTTTTCATGTGGGGTTTGAATGGATAATGCAAAAGAAGTCCAGAAGATTGTGAAAAAACTGATGCTATGTGCCAATTCTCATGGAGGGTTGTTTAGATTCATAAGACTTCATTAAGATTTTTATGTCTGCAGGTCGTTTGTTAGTTTGTCTGATTGAGTTTGAAGCAATGGTTGGGCAGTTCGAGACATTCATGCTCGATTGTATTCTGAGCTTCTTTTTCTTTCTATGAATGAGGATCCTGTACTTACAACAACAACAACAAAAGGAAAAAAAAAAAAAAGAAGAGAATTGCAAGATCTAATCTATAATATCATGTATTGAGTGCCGGTGTTGTTGAATGACCAAAACTGAACCACCAATGTTAAGTTCTGAAGAAGCAAGAAGATCGCCAACTGTTCCAAGCTCAGGACACTCCTCCCAGTCGCTCAAGCCTGTGCTATTGCTACAATGTCCCCTACTACCTTTTCCTACTATGAACAATGAGTACATCTCTGCAACTTCTCTCAGGACTTCCACCGTCTGCTTCCCGTTATCGGTTAGCTTTTCGATGTATCCGACATGACCTTGTGTCACGTATCTGTGGAAATGAGAAGCAAAAGGAATTGCAGGAAGATCTTTTGAGGTAAGAGAGGAATAAGAACGCTTTGTTTACAAACTAGATTTATGGGTACCTGGAGTGGAAGTCCCCGATAAATGCATTATCAATCTCAGCCTCCATCTGCTGATTTGATATTGCCATTAGAACTTCATCATTATTATGAGTCGTGTCATCAATGTAATCATTCTTTCCATTAGCTGATGATGATGATGATGTTAAGAAGCGGATTACTGTCAGGTTGATGTAAGGATGTAAAGCAATCCTTCTGCTACATGCCAGTGCTTCCCTATCATCTGGTCCTCCAAAGAACAATGCTGCAACATGTTGTACTAGTTCAGGTCTAGGTTGTTGGAAACCTGTCTGCCCCCTGTCAACGAAGATTCCGACCGAGCATGGGGCATACCGGAGGACCTTCTGGTTGGTGGTTCTCATGTCCTCCTTCCCACTCTCCATCTTCTCATCAAGACGCTGGTGCTTGTGGAATGTGATGATCACTATGGATGTTCGCAAGTCCTCGACAGAATCACAGACATCCTCAAACATTTTGTCCGAGGTTGACACAACTTTTAGTTGGTGGATGAAGAGTTTGTTCTCCATGTTACTTGCATCTACTGCATCATTGATCTCCAGTACATCATTTCCTCCATAGTCTTCCTCATCACTGAACTGGTCTCCATCTTGTAGCTGATGGTACATCAGATTCTTCTTGCGGCGTTTGTTTGGGAGCTCAACTAGTTGCATCAAGTATGCTGTGTAGGGTGCTTCCAGGAATCCATTGAAAGCCAGGACTAGTCCGATTTTTGCTGATATATGTCGGGAGCCGTAGACGCAGGACATCAGCCGGAGTTCACTCTCTGGATCGTGCAGCTCGAGTGGAGTGCTTTTGTGAATGAAGTACTTCTCTTGTTGCCTTAGTATAATGGCTATGGCTGGTCCTGCGATCACTGTGTCAAGCACTACTACTATTACCACCAAATTGTGCACATTTCGGTTCCAGATGTTCTTCAACTACAAAATTTGTTATCAGATTCAGATCATGAGATTAAAGAATAATATATGCTTACTTATATGCATGACATTGCACTTGCACGTTGAAAGATAAGGGTAGAATAGCTTTCTGCAAGTTTTGGGATGGATTGATCCGGCTTCCGATAATGATGAGAAGTTATCAGGATTAGGATACTCACAGTTTCAGATGGTATTGTCTGAATGAGTAGAAGTTCTGCATGGCCTTTTACACTTAGTAAAAGGCCTAGGAAAACAGCCTCAACCTTGGGAATCTTTAGGTGATGACAAGCAGCCAATACACCAATTATCTTACCCCCAAAACTCAGAAAGATCAGAAGGGCGGTCACAGTTATGTTCCTATAGCTGTTAAGATAGTTCAGATTGAGCTGAAATCCCACATAGCCAAAGTATATTGGGAGGATGAAGTTGTAAACTGCATAATTGAGTTTCCGCAACAGAGTCCGCATTGTCTTGCCTTCCCTTGGGAAGGCCAAGCCAACGAAGAAGCAGCAGATCATACTGTTATATTCGTACTTTTCGATTGTAAATGCCAGGGCTATAAGAAGGAATAAGATGACCAATACCTCTGTGTTTGTAACATATTTTTGGGTCTGGTTTCGTTGGTTGCACCAAAATGCCAGATACTTGTTCAGGAAGATGAGTGCCAGAGTCATAAGAATGAAAAGGATCCCTCTTCCGAACATTTTCCATGATCTGAAAGCAAAATACAGAGAGAACCACAACACACAACACATCTCACTGATCAAAGAAGCTGATATCCCCAATCTTCCTACATCAGAAGTTGCAAATTTTAGTTCAGCTGCCAGCCGAATCACCACAGGTGAGGCAGTGTTCGCTACAACTATCATGATAACGTAAACTAGAGTAAGCCTGTCATTTAGAATCTTCATATATTCGATGATGAATAAGGAGACTGCAAGACCGAAGATCCCACAAACCACCACCCCGCCAAGAGCAATAGTGATTGATTTCTGCAAGTTTCGTTTTATGTAAGGAATGTCTGTCTCAAGACCAATCAGGAAGATGAAAAGTATTCCAAAAACAGAGGAGAACACTTCATAGTATTCTGCAGAAGAAGATTGAATGAAGAACTCTCTCACTCTGTGGATTCGTGACAATAATGTTGGACTTAACACCACTCCTGCCTGGTAAAGAAAATGAAAAAACAATATCCAAGTCATCTGGAAGCCTTTGACTTTTGATTCTGCAGAACAAATTGATCGAAACCTACATGAATAGATTAAACAACAACTTATGCAACTTACCATGATTTGAGCTATAGGTCCTGACTGTCCAAATGGCTTCAAAATAAGATGAAAAAAGTGGGAAAGGACAAGAATGCCCGAAGCCTGCAAGGTGGTTGTAATGAGAGGGTTAATAGGATCATCAAGACACATAGCTCTTCCTGCTGCATCCATATTGATCTAAAGCTTGAAGAACAAAAGGTGATCAGACCAGCTTGGAAAAACAAGTTTCTACGGAAGATTTTAAGGTTCAAGGTTGTTCCTCAAGAAGAAGGTACAAGAGATTGCAGAGAAAAAGAATTGGATTTTGACAGATTCTAGTGTCTTTGATGGTAAGTTCCAAAATCTGAAACTCTATCTTTTTTGTTTTTTGTTTTGATTGGTGGCTAAGGTAGGCATGCAAGAGAAGCTTAGCCACTGATGGATAGCCCTCTTTTACGGGAAATGGTTCATTTTCATTTGATAAGTCTGCTCTGCGTGATATCTTCATTTCTATTCTTTTACCAAACTCTGAACACACACAAAATTGAAAAGGGTCTTTGAGACAATCCAGGGGCTCTTGCAAATAGAATCTAAAAATACCTAAAACTCTTATACGTACATCAAATTGCTATTCAACAGGAAACAAAAGAAAAAGGGCTTGTAAGAAGTCATGTCAGCAGTCTTTCAGCCTGACTTTGGTTGGTGGGTACAAGTTTGAATTGTAAATTGGTATAGTCCATCAAATTTGATCTAAAATTAATAAAATAAATTTGATTTAAGAATATGAGTTTAAATTTGATAATTTATTTGATTTTAATTAATTATAATAAATTAATTAGATTAAAATCAATCTAACTTTAAATTAATAAATTAAATAAATATACAATTAAATTTTTAAATAATATTAGTTTGATTTTAAAAAAAAATTCTACGCAATCAAACTTTTAAATAATGTTTTTTTAATTAAGAAAATTTTCTATATAGCCATGAAAAAAAAAGCAACTTGAATTTGAAACAAAATAAATGGACTAAACAAAGTTTGATTAAATTTGATTTTAAATTTTAAAAACAATAGCAAATTTACGTCATTTTAAACATAAATATTTCAAACTCGAGACATTATCATTTTTATTAGGGGACAATAGTTAACTTATGGGTCTAAATTTAGGTATTTTTAATAGATAAACTCATTAGTCAGGCTCAACCCCGAAACCAATTTAAAAAAAGGCATTGTTTTATATTTTTAATTTAAAAAATTATTTTAAAAAATTAGTTTGAATTTTTATAAAAATTAGGAGGTAAATTTTGAATAAAAATATTATCAAAATTTACTTGTAATAATAATTATTTAAACAACTTAAATTATTCTTAGAACTTCCTCAATCCTAGCTTTTTTTTTTTGGCTAACTAATGTGTGAATGTATTTGTAATTTTGCATATGAATAATTGAATATTAAATTTCAAAGTTTATTTTTTATCAACGTGCAAAAGCCCTAAACCCTTGTCTCGCAATTAAAATTTTCTGTCCAAGCTCAATAATGGCGAAAGCCTTTGGTAGAGACTTGATTTCTTCGTTACAGAAGCGTTTCCTAAGCACATCCACAGGACCCTCCTCTTCATTCACGGTTGATTTCCTCGTCAGGACTTGTGGGCTCTCTTCGGATTGTGCTCTTTCAATCTCCAAAAAGCTCCAAATAGACAGAGATAAGCAAAATCAATCTCGACGTGTGGTCAGATTCTTGAAATCTCACGGCTTTAGCGATACCCACATCGCCAAAATGGTGGGAAAACACCCCTTGATTCTTTATTGCGGGGTCGAAAGCAATCTCAAACCTAAAGTTGAGTTCTTGATCCAATCTGGATTTGGGGGTAAGCATTTGCACGAGTTTGTCTTAGCAAATCCGAAAATTTTCTGGAGGTCGTTAGATTCTCATATTAAACCGTCTGTTGATTTTCTCAAGTTGTATCTTGACAGTAACGAGAAGATTCTTAGTTCAATGAGACGAGCTTCATGGTTGCTGTCTGCTGATTTCAGTTCTTTGCAGAAGAATGTCGATTTCCTGATCAAAGAAGGAGTATCTGTTCAAAAGGTAACAAATTTGATGGTGTCTCAGCCAAGAACTGTAATGAGAAAACATGAAAAGTTCGTTGATGCTGTTAATGATGTTAAGAAGTTGGGTATTGAAACTAGGCAACCTGTGTTTGTTCATGCTCTTAGGGTGATTCTGCAGATGACTAGGCCTACTTGGAAGATGAAAATGGAGGTCATGAAAAGCCTGGGATGGAGTGAAGAGGATAGTTTAATGGCTTTTAAGAGAGATCCATTGTGGATAGCCTTGTCAGCGGAGAAAATCAGGAGGGGAATGGATTTTTATTTGAATACTTTGGAGTTGGAATCTGAATCAATCATTGCTTATCCTAAGTTTCTTATGTATTCGATTGATACGAGGCTTGTTCCTAGGTACAATGTTTTGAAGGTTTTGGAGTCAAAGAAGCTCCTGTCACCAGATAGAGATATCAAGTGGCTGATAACCATGAATGAGAAGACATTCTTGCAGAAATTTGTGATCAAGTTTCAGAGAGAAATCCCAGGTATAATGGACATGTATTGTGGTTCTGCTGCTGATGGTACTGGCTAGATATTGTGAATATCTTTTAGATATACAGGCTCAATCTGAAGTCTGAAGCCGGAAAATTTGTTAACTTTAGTTTTGATTTGGCATGAAGTCCGATCACATCGAATTTTGTTCCTTGACTTTGAGTGAGAATCTGGTTCAGTTCCGAACGCTCTTGCCATCTCATTGTTTTTAAGAACAGACTGTGTCTTTATGCAAAGTTTTTTAATGCACAAGTCCGACTTGAAGATCGAATCTCATGTTTAACTTAAATTCGAACTTGAATCAATGCCTGCTCAAGTCGGACTTTGTTTGTCGCAGGGAATTGGGTTCGAACCTTTTTGCCATATCATTGATTGCAAGGGTTATGCATGCTTGTCCAAAGTGTTGGTGCAGTAGAATTCTGAAGTTGCCTCGACTTGGGAGCTTGTAACTAGTTTGAATTGCTCCCTGGACTTGATTTTTTAATCTTTAACACAAAATTTGTCAAAATTTCCATTGAAATTTAAATATTCAAGCCCAAGTCCGAGTCCAAATCTGAGTCCGAATCCGAGTCCGAGTCCGAATTCAACCTAATTTATCGGCATGAAGACAAGACTGTTATTTGCAATATAAAAACATTTGTATCACAAAATTTATTAGCATGTAAGGTTAACCTTAATTAGGATTCTGTTTCCTGGTCTAATTAGAATTTAGGAGGTGAAAAAGAGTTTAGATGTATCAGGAACAATTTTTCTATTAGTTAAAGATAAGGTCGCGAATTATTGAATTTTTTAAAATCCTGCATGTCTACGAGACTTTTACTAGATTGTTGTCAAATTTAGATATACAAATAATATAACTTTTTTATATCTTATAATTTTTAGAATTTATATATCAATTTTATGTTCATCCTTATTTTTATAAGATATTTGAAATTTAATTCATTTAGTTTTTAATTGTTTTTAAATTTGATTTTTATGCCCTTCTAAAAACCTTGAACATGAAAAGTAATTGCTAGTAGGGACGGCAAAAACAACTTAGCCTGTAACTTGCTTATTTTTTTCAAAAACAACGTTATTTTGAAATTTTTTTGTTTTAAAAAACAAATAGCAAGTTGGGCCCAACCTATGGCCATTCGCCGTTTCTAATTGCTGGTCATAGCTTAATTTTTGGTGAATTATATTTATAGTATACACTATTTATTTTTTTAATATTTTTAATTCATCAAATAGGTTCACATTAAATATAAAAAGATTTAATTGAATAAATATTGATTCACATGCATAATACAAAGCATGTTGATAAGGATTGAGATCCTCTATGCCCATTTTTACTGTTCTTCTTGTATCTTTTCAATCTCAACTATTTATTTTTTCTCTCTCTCACTTATTGAGTGGTTAAGATTAAAGGGACACAGGGATCACACCAAAAATAGGCCCAGAAGAGTGGCCTAAGAGCTTCAGCTCCTCACTTAAGACTTTCTTTTACAGGAGGTCTTGAGTTCGAGTCATACTAAAGGAGGAGAAATGAGAAATTTGTCCTATTGATGATCCTCTAGCCCTCTGGGTACAGCTCCTTGATCGGATCAATTACGGACGTCTCGCTTCCAGTGACAGTGTGAGAGTTGAAGCTACTAGGGAACCCGAGGACTGCTGGGAACCTGATGCTGAGTAGGAGGTCAGCGATCAATCAGCAGTTGACCAATCAAATATGTGACGGCTCCTTGTGCGCAGAACTGTACAGGTTACGTAGGAACTTGAGGGATCTTGGGGTTCCAGATTTACATCCTCTAAGGTTCTTAGGGTGAGGTCTTAGAGATTTAGGATTAGTCTGGCTAAGCTGGAATAACTAATGTAATTAAAAAAAGAAAAGCCCAGTAGGATTTCAATTGTGTTAATATAGGCATACAGACGTGGCAAGGCTTGACAGGCCTTTTCCGTACGTTCGTGGAACTGAGCGCACGGAATCAGAACTAGAAGAAAACTAAAATTTTCTATCTAGACGTTTGGTTTTCGGGAAAGTGGAACCGTACGAGAAAATTTTGACCGATTTTCCTTTTCCTCGAGAAAAGGCCAATCCCTAACCCTAATCCGGCGGTTTTCGGGAATGAGGCCTTGTTGTTTTCCTCGTTGATCAAGTTAGCGTCTTCGCTCTCTCTTCCGGCGATTCTCTGGTCGCCGATAAGATTGCGGAAACATCATTTGCTCTTCCTCTTTCTCACACATTTCACTCCAGGTGTTTCTCTCCCTCTCTCTGAAAGTTCTTGATGACATTTTTACATTGGAAGTGCTTTGGAATTATATCACTTTGCTTGCTTTGAATTGGAAATTTTGTGATGTTGATCAACTGTGAACTTAATCATGTGTTGAAGCTTGAATTGGGAGCTTATTTAATCTTTCATTTGCTGTTATGCAAGGCAAGGTATAATGAAACGAGCGTTCTTTGTCAAATATTAGTCTGTATTTGCTGTTAAGACTTAACTTAGAAATGCCTTTGACCAGTTTGGGTCCCTAATTTGTAACATAAGAAAAGTTCCTATTTTGATGGTTCTATGAATCAGTGAAATTGTAGAAGAAGCATGGAATTGGTAGCCATCCCGTGCGAGGTGTTGTTATAGCACTTGGAATCGGAGATCGATGACTTTTCTTAATTTCCACTGATGACTGGTGGTTTTTTGAAAGACTTTTGTCCCTTGTCTACTTGCATTGTCAAGGATGTTGTCTTGTGGATCTTTAGTTGTTTTATCAACTGCGATTTGGGTTGACATTCGTTAGATTACATGTAATATCTGACAATTGTTTGACTTGTTGAGATAAAGGAGGGAGGAATTTGTGGTTTTCATGTTGAATGTTATTCGGGTTGGCGCTGCTGAATTGCATGTAGTTTCGGGAATGGTATGATCATGTTGAGTAGGTGGGGTGGGGAGAAGTGTTAGCCATGACTTTTACTGGAACATTTTGTCTGTAACAGATACTAGGTTCTATTTAGCACCTTAGGTACTATCAGAAAACAATGGAAGTACTTTGTTCTGTTTGTGTACTTTAAAGAATCGTGCTTTTAGTGAAAGTGGAGAGGTGAAGAGAATGAAGTTTGTTGATCCTATATGGGTAGATGACTCTTCAAACTTTCATGGTGTTGTTGAACTATCAATCTGGTCAAACGTTACTGAATCATTGTTTTTTATGATGAATTTATCTGTAACACCAAGAATGAAGCCTCATACATTAAATTTCATCTGGGATATTCCAGGAAGCCAGAAAATTCCTATATTTTTTCCCTTACATGACATGATACCTTAATTCTTCTAGTATATGTATTCTATAAATGATACAGGTGTGCTTTATATTTGCAACGATACGTGCCACGATAACTACAACGTTTGCATTTAATACTTCTGTATTTTTTAGGCAATGGATCACTATGACTTGCGGGCTCAAAGAAGGGAAATGAAACATAAAGGAAGAAACGTTGTCTGGTCAATTGCAATGGACAAGTGTCTCATTGAAACTCTTGCCATTCAAGCTAGAAATGGCAATAAAATAGACAAATGCTTTAATGAGAATGCATATACTGCTGCTTGTATTGCTGTCAACTCTCATTTTAATTTGAACTTGAACAATCAAAAGGTTATTAATCGTCTCAAGACGATTAAGAAAAGGTACAAGGTGATAAAGGACTTGCTAAGTCAAGATGGGTTTAGGTGGAATCCTAATATAAAGATGATTGAGTGTGATGATGAGGATCTTTGGAAGCGATACCTTGCAGTAAGTCCCTATCTGACTTTTTCATCTCTTATATATTCCAAGCACTCAATTAACCGTACTCTCAAAATATTGAATAGGCACATCCTGATGCAAGAGGAATTCGAGGAAAGCAGATTGAGATGTATGATGAATTAAAAATTGTTTGTGGAAATTATCAAGCTCCAAGTCGATGGGCTAAAATGAAGGATGGAAATTATCCTGCAAGGAACTATGAAGAAGATTCTGCTTCATTCCTTTCTCCTAGTTCAGGAGATGCGAGTGAGACTGATGGAACCGAGTCATACAGTGGACCACAAGACTACCTCCAAGATGGTAACCAAGACCCTCCTCTGCTCCAGCCTTCTCTCAGACAACTGCCCAAACGGGTTCGTAACTCAGAGGCACTCCAAGATGCTATAACGGCAGTGGCATCAAGCATTCGGCGTTTGGCTGATGTAATGGAGCATAGCAAAACTGCAATTGATGCCTCTGAACTACTACGGGCTGTCATGGAAATTGATGGCTTGGAAGAGGCTAAACAAATGTATGCATTTGAGTATTTGAACGCTGACCCCATTAAAGCTAGAGCTTTCATGACTTACAATGTTCGAATGAGGAAAATCTATTTGTTTCGACAGTTTTGGTGGTGGAGGTGACTTTAAAGGGCCACCCCGCCACTTCCATCTTGCCATGTTCATAATTCCCAAAAATGGTGGAAGATCTTTTTGGTGAATGTCTACAGATTAAACACCAGCTGATATCAGAGGTGAATGTACAGATACTAGATGATCTCAGGATGAAAGTTTAGAGCTATAGCGTTGTTACAATGAGGCATTGAAACTGTCTTTGTTGTAGGACCAAAATTGGGTGTAAAATACAGCTTTTTTGTTATCCTTCTCAAGCTCTTAGTTCTTGCCCCCTGGTCTTCATTTTTGTACATTAATTGGTGGCTGGCTGTTCCTTCACTGCGCTATGGAAAATAGATTATTGACTTTTAACCCTCAGTCATTTATAGCTATAACATGTACTGAATTTTCTTGGTAACATGTAGCAGTGACAACAGACTGGACCAGGCTCCTTAGAGATCGAAATCAAAAAAATTTTGGACCGAACTTGATCTGTTGACTTTCAAGCAAACAGGGCTGGATCCAAATTTCTTCTGTTCATCTGGGTTTGCAGGTAGTTGTATCAGACACTCGACAGTGTTTATTTCTTTTTGTTACCTCATGCAAATCAGATCACACCTGTCAGAAATTTCCAGTTCCAATTGATTAGGAATTGAGTGTCCAGGTTCTCTCTCTCGGTTACTTAACTAAAATATAATCATAGTTAACGTTGACAATGCAAAGATTTTACTGGTTTAGAGAAATGCATCAAATCCTGTCTAAATCATATCACATAATACTAATGATATTGTTCGAATTTAGATGGAACTTGTCCTAACTGGGGAACATCTTGAACTCCAAACCAGAACCACCCAACTTCTCGTGCATGACACTTCTCAGTTCCTCCGCCATTGAAGGAGAGAGATGGTTCATCCAATCACCAACTTCTCCTTTCCTGAACAGGTGCTTATTCTCAAAGTGGATTATGGACTTGCCAGACTTGTTTACCTCCAAATCCTTCAGTTTCTCAAAACTGCAGAGCTGTGCTATATCTTCAACCACTCCATCTATTTCTTCTTCAACTGAAAAAGGGCATCCCAGAAACTTGGCAAGCTTCTTGATATAGAAGGCAACATCTTCTTTCATGTCCTCGTACTTCAAGAACAGTAACTTATCTGGTCTCTCCATGCTCTCTTTCCAGTAGCCTAACATGTGGTCCCAGAAAGGACCATAACTGACGACCCCCTTGCAGTACATTTTGAACATTTCCTCCATTGAAAGGGGTGGAAGCGATTTTGACCTCACTTTGTTGATGAAAAACCAAGAGGACGTGAAAGTATCAAAAGGGTTTCGACAGATATAAACGATTCGACAGTTAGACTTCTTGATGGATTCTTCCAAGGAACCAAAAGGAACGTGTGTGGCAAAAATCCTAGGATCAGACAATCCCGATAAGTCAGGAACATGGTTGTTCGCATAAACCTTGTACTCAAAGAAAGGAACAAGATCATGAGGATTGGAGGACAGCAAAGGGTGTCTGTTTTTGTCTGCAAAACGATCACGGTGCAAGATGGAAAAAGCTAGAGCTTTGAGCCATGTTGTTCCTGATTTAGGAGCAGTAGCTAGAACAACATCAGTGTCTTTGGCCTGGAAATGTTTCTGAAAAGACATTATAGCTTGGATCTCCTTTGGTTGGCACCAAAAACCTTGGAACTTGTGAGTGTACAGAGTTCTCCAACCTTTTTCTCTAGGAAGAGAAAAAAGCAACTCCCTGCACTCATTTGTGAGCTTCTCATCATCATCATCATCTTCCTTTCGTACAGTACTTGGTGTTGGTGCTAAGTGATGCTTTGTGAAATGAGGAACAAGCAAGGAAGTTGGAATGTCTGCAGAAGTTGACATTGTGACCTGAAATTTGCATGTAATGAGTTAAAACTTCTGATGCAACCAACTACTTATAGTGGTTGGTATCGCTTCATTTCTGGTTTAGATCTTTTAGATTATTTGTTTTTAACTATAGATATTCAATTCCCACTTGAGGAACATTGATCTGACAGATGAAAAGAATCTATAAGTTTGGATGAGAATTGGTATTAAATTTGGCACTATCATCTAATTTTTATGGTACCTCTGAAGAAAAAAAACATATAATGCTTTTCTCTTGTTTAAATGCTTGTTTTAGTCTCAATTGTTCCTTACATTATTTATATTCATAATTAGGTTATTATAACTCAGCTTTAAGAATTCTTAGAACTGATCATTTACAGTTAATTGTATTATAAATCAAGTTGTAACTCAATTATTAGAATGAAGAATCAGATTAAGTTAAGATGGTATCTCTAATAAAAAAAATTGAAACAATTGATCTAAGGATATAATACAAACTTACACAACAATCTTTAAATCACTCATGAAGTTAGATTGACATGAATGGCTTGATAATGATTTAATTCATCATAATGTTGGAGGAAATTAAAGAAGATATATGCTCAAGAAGGCAATTTAATCCATATTAAAAGAAATATGTTAATTAACTATCATTGCATATATTTAATTTTGAGATGTGAGAAATTCATGTAATATCACTTTCCATTTCACATAAAAATTTATAATATGATATGTATGAGCTGCATGCAGCTTGATGTGAATAGACATAACTGTTCTGATTGTTACAAGAACAAATACAATGAATCATCTAATAATATGTGTGAATGCTGATGCATTGTTTATTGTTGGTGCCGACTAAGTTTTTTTTTAAATATGGTGCCCACTAGGTTAGTTGAACGATGGTTATCAGTTTAATAACACAGTATGTCCCTACTTATCGGCAACGCCGAAATTCATGTAACATCTTTCTTTTCTCTTGACAGTAATGAGTTTTGGTTCATGTACCTTTTGGTGGGCAGTGATGGTTTTATTGGATAATGAACAGAAACGAACTCAACAACTTCATCCTCTAGCATCAAGTCCTCACCAGCTTTTTGTTTTTATCAACTGGACACAGACCAGAGACATTGACATGAGGTCCCAGGGGCAGAAAGAAAAAGGTTGCAGAAAGCTTCATATGGTCCTATGTCTGATGTGATATGACAAACCACCCATGTGTTTTTCTAAAAACACCGTCTCTGAGTCTCTCTCAGTGCTTTGAGGAAGGTACGCTGCACGTAAAATGTGGCTGTGAAAAATTTTGGCCGATCGGTCCTGTGACATAAATTTTCATCCAAATTCAGCATGTTTCATTTATTTATTATAAAACTTGTGGCTAAAATTTGTGGCACAGAACAGGTTAAACGATACAGACGATCGCATGCCCCATAGTACATGCATCCACGTGAAAGTCAATTGAAAAAACTGCTGCTTCTCTCTGGAAAAACAAGCAGCATGGTTGTTCAAGCTCTCCGTCTCTACAAATGTCTGAAAATGATATGGTCCCGAAGTGAAAACATCCCATCTGCTTGTTTCTGTGGCTGCTCTTGTTCCATTCAAATGTGTGAAACGTGCTTGTTTCAAGACATTTTTATCCACTTGAAGCAGATAGAAAACAATAAAGGCAACATTAGTTTACTGTTTTCACCTAACATGAATCAAATTGTCAAAATTTAAGATGTATTCTGGATAGGATTGGAAACAGGCCAATCCAAGCCGAACCTGATTTTTTTTCTGGTCCATGGACAGCCCGAAACCCGCATCGTTTTGGTCAAAAAAGTTCATCAATTATTGAGCAAAACATTCCCGTTTTGATTTAAAGTATGATCACCTCGAACTTTGCTCATTGACATTGGACAAAGCTAAGCAACACATCAAATCTTATGTTCAAGCTATTTTATTGCAACTCTGATATATTAAATTTCACCTATATATTTATATGGGATCTATCTAAATGTGTGGATAAGATTTAATAGAACATGATAAAAACACTATAACTAGTAAACAAGATCTGATCCCGCCGAACCGAAACATCATCCCTACTTCTAACAACTGTTTTTAATTGACTTATATCATGATACCACATACTAGTCACAAAACCTCATGCTTGATCTTATTGAACTCTGATTAGCATAAGGACACTTGTATGATGCTTGTGACATCAGGACAAATTGATTAACATATGTAAATGATCTTTGTAGAATAATAAAACTCATCATTTGCAGTTCAGTACTAATATGGATCAGTTCAGTACTAATATGGAGACTATCTGATGAAACAATAAGTTTTTGTTATTAAGGCATCAATATCATACAATTTAGACATAATTATTAGTTGAGATAAAAACAATTTACCTCATTCAGAACAAAAGTAGAAGTTGTGCAATTTGGCCTTGGCTGCAGAGGAGCTAAACAAGTATACACTTTCTCCTTGAATGGAAGAAATTTACCTGAATGTAAACTCTTGGCAATCCAGCTAGCTTGCTGCAAAAATTAACGAAGTTCAAAGATAAAGATCAATACATCAGAAAGAACTGTAGGATCGGGATGTTTGTCCGTTGGAAGTATTGGCTGCATCTAAAGCGAAGCAGAACCTTCAGTATAAATGTAAGTCTTTCTCAGGTCTGAAGGAGATTTGAGGTCTAAATGAACTCAATCTTACTGAAACTTGAACAAGAGTAAACGAAGAAGCACCTTCATTGGAATTTTCCTTTCTGAGGTGCATTTCCTTAAATGACGCAGTGCCCTACTCTCATCCTCAGCAGCAATGACTCCTAAAGATATCTTTTCACCTTGAAGACATCTGATTAACATTTGAAGTCTCTTGAATACCTGTCCACCTCCATGCTAACAGCCCAAACAGCATTGAATGCCATTAAATTCGAAAATGTCTCAGAAAGTAAGAGAAACTTATGCCAAACAGCATTGAATTCCAGGTGCTTTTATCAAATTTTTGCCTTGATTACTATGGCTAATTTGCTGCAGAAACTAGGCTTCCCATGAACCATAATCCCTACTCTGCGAAAAGTACCTTTCTTATCACCACAGCAAGCTAAAGTCTGAATTTTTGCACAATCTTTATCAGCCTGATTTGGCAGGATCATGTACCTGACATAAACGACAACTATGAATCCCAGAAAGATCCAATTATTACAATAATAACCATAATGTTGGTGTGAAAAAACCTTGAATATCTTTGCTTTGATAGTGTGACTGAGCGAAACTTCTATTAACTCCCATGGGAGAACATAATAAATCAATTGAAAACTAGTACAATTACCTATCTTTAGAGAAAAAAGCATTAGATAATATGTTTAATAGCACAGTTATACATTTTCTATATGATGCTTGTGGCTTCTGTGGGTCCTTATGCTGCTGAGCTCAACTTCAACTTCACAGGAATAAACCCGCTTTCTAGTTTGATTTCTTGGGTCGTGGGGATTTATCCACTTTGACTGGATCTTCTGAAACTTCATTATGGTTTCTTCTGCGGCAACCGACTCAGGGATATCCCCCACCCCTAGATTATCTTCAAAAGGTTCAGAAGCCTGAAAATGGCAGCATCGCCTCCGGTTTAGAATAAGGGGTGATTTTCTTTGCACAGAGTTCTTAAGATTTAGCTCAGTCCTATCTTTCACAGGTTCATAATTGTTTCTCTGTTGGAATACTCTCGTGGTCCATATGATTCACAATCATCACAACGTTCCTTGTGATGGTCTATTGCTGTCCGTTGTCTCTGTAATGGGCAGAGCAATATATGGACAGATATAGGTTATTTTTGGACCCTAACCTTCTGCTTTCGTTTTAAGAAACGTTTACACCATTAACTTGAGAGTTTGAGAGGTTACAAGATTCAGAAATACTTCATTCGACAGTAGGATTTAATCAGTTGATAGAGTTTTTCCGGAATGCAATGGCTGGAGGTATGATTTGTTTCGGTTATGCTTCCGCCTATGTTTCGATATATATATATATGTGTGTGCATAAATACGTGAGGAAATGTATGAAATACTTTGAGGAATTGTATGTATATGTTTTTTCTATCATTTTCTTCTGATTCGTAGCTTCAAAAGCTTGACTCCTAACAACAGTAGTTCTCTTTTTCTTATTCTCCTTGATACCTTTATTGACATTATGTTCTAAATCACATATGAAAGAGAGCTCTCTGGGCATCCCCCGATTAGAGGACAAGAGCTTCCCCATGCATTTTGATGAAAACTGTTGATCATGTTCAAGTAATTCCACATCTAAAACTGAATCATGTTTTGGTAAAACTGTGCTAAAAGCCGTGAGTGAGGGTAAATGTCTTCGAGCTGGGAGTGTAGAACATTTGTCAGAAACTAATCTCTCCAGATAGACAGGTTCGACTTTCTGATGGAAAATCCTTTCAGAAACATCCATGCAAAGTTCGGCATTTCGACGGGGGCAAATTTCAAGTTCAACTTGTCTATCATTTGGACTCTGATTCAGAGGGGAAGCCACATACAGGCATGGCCGATCCTGAGCACAGAAAGGGCCTTCGCTGAGGTCCATGATCGTTAACTTTCAATGAAACATACGTAGATGTGAGTGGTTTAGCACTTTTATTTCTTTACTAGATATCTTAAGTTCAAGTCCTGAGAATAGAGAAATTTAATTGGTCAATATTTTATTTCTTACGGATTGACCTGGTATAAATAGGGATTAATCTAAGTGTGAATGACTTAAAAGACACCTTCTCATAATAGAGACCCTCCTAAAATATCTCGTAAGCTAATAAAAAAAAGAGTTGTCCTTTCTTAAAAATTTCAAGGAGTTTATTTCAGAACAAACTTGATAGAACAAATTAACTTGGTCCGTTATTATTTATAAGAAAATTTTATTTTAGGAGGTAAAATAATGGTGGAATTGGACATTTCAAAATGAAAATTACTCTTATTAAATATAAAAATTCACATTTTCTAATTGAAATTTAATAAGAAGAGGTTTTAAATTCAAGAATTTCACCTTCGTTTTGTCTCCCTCAACGCTTCTACTTAGGTGAGAAATGCATCTCATTTATTTTCTCAAATCTTATTTTTTATTTTTACTTTGAATTTTATATTTTATCAATATCTCTTTTGATTTGAATACGGGTTAAAATTTTAAAATTTGACTATGTGTATGATAGTTTGTAAATATGGGTTGAATTTTTATTTTCAATTTAAAATTTATATTAAAATTTGGATATAATTTATTTTTCTTTTATTTTCTATTTTAATTTTAACTTATTCGGATAAATTGAAATTTGTCAATTTGATGATATATAATATTTGTTAATTACAATTCTTTGTATAATTTTAATTCGAATGAAAGGTTAATTGGGTAGTATTTCTGTCTGCCACTTTCTATATATCACAGCTGATAGTTTATATTCCTAATTTCTTTCTTTAATTGTAATTTATTTATCTTTCATTTAATAAGTTATAATTAGCATTTTCTAATTTATGGGTTCGACTAATTTTGTATGCATAAATTAAATTTTTTATTAAATTTGATTTCAATATTTCTATAATATAGATATTGTTGTTAATTCCTATTCTCTTTACAGAAAAGTAAAGTACTGTTAATTTTCAATGTTTTAGAATTACTTAAAAAATAAAAAATAAATTAAGAGTGTAATAGCTTTTATAGTAAAAGTTTGCTCTTTATTTTTTCATTTTAATATAGAGTATTAAATTTAACTTTTCCTTTTTTTCCTCCAAAAATATAGTACCATTGATATGTGATAAGTAATATGAGTTATTGTTGTTTTTGTTAGGATATATTATATATATATCTTTTTGTTTTGGCATTTTATTTATTTTAATTGGACATACAAAATTCATTATCTTGTTAAAGGGTTGAAGCTGAAGTGAAACTCTTGTATTTGGATTTAAGTGGAACAGATTATTGAGATGATTGTGTTTTAAATGGATAAAAAGAGATCTGCAAATTATCTTTGAGATGATTGTGTTTTAAATGGATAAAAAGAGATCTGCAGATTATCTTTCTTAGTTGGTTTAGAAGTCTTCTTGGTTGAAGACACATGGGTGGAGACACTATCAGGTGATTGTTGAGTTTCAACTGGACAGTGATGTTACGAAGGTTGAATAGCGTGGGTGTGTGATTTTCGGTATTGAAGACTTCTTGGTGTGCATGTCTTTAGATATGGCTGAATGAGTCTTTGGCTGTATGTCTTCCTTGGGTGGTCGTCGTTGATGTTTTTCTTGTTGTTGTTGTGAGTGTTTGCTGCTGTGATTGCTTTTGCGAGCTGCATGGTATTGTTGATTTTCTGTGGAGGCCACGAACAGGTTCTAAGCTGTTGGTGTAGCATAAGTTCACGTTGAGCTATTGGTGTAGCTGTGAAAAACACGCTGCTATATGTCGTGGTTTTTGGTTGAATAGAAAACTCTAATGTGTGGGCTAAAACGTAGAGGTCTATGTGCAGCAGCTGGAGTGTGCGGCACTTTGAGTTCACGTGTGTAGTGTGTGAGATAGTTTTGGTGGAGGCTCAGTGATTTTATTGATACAGTAATTAACGTGTCCTTTGGGTGAGCCATAGTGATGTTGATTTATGAGTAAAGCATTGCACACGTTTTTGATTTGATGATACAGTGAAGATCATTTTCTGTGACGTGGGTATTGGCTATTAATTGAAGGAACATCGTGAGTTGTTTTATTTTGTGAAGAAAGAGTTAGCTATGGTGAAAAGTTTCAGCTGGATTTCGAGAAGATAAAATCGTAGGGAAGTTTTTCTTTTATCTTAAGTGTATTTATTTTTAGTTCTTTATTATTTTAATCACTTGAGATATTTGTTCATTGTTCTTCGTTAAAAGATTGTTTGAGAAAATCCTCTATCGAGGTTAGTACGAGGCGATCGTACTACTGGGTGTGAAAATCTTTCACGGGAAGTGAGGTTGAGTGATAGTGTCAAGGGTTGAGTGGTGTCGGCTC
>JANZXR010000005.1:1974094-2000061 GCA_027575705.1 Erythroxylum echinodendron | reverse complement strand
CAAAATTCACGATAAGTGCTGGAATTTTTCGAACACAAATATCATAGAAAAACCAGCTGCCAAAACTGCACACACTTCACAACATAACAGCCCAATGACAGTCATTCAAAGCTAGAAAAACACAGCTCTAAAAATCACACAAATGCAGCAACTTTTTAGCCCACTTAGACATCATCCTTGATAGAAAAAGAACCAGCAATAGGATGGATTAATTATAAACGTAAAGTCAACAGTGTTATACTCCAATCCAATCCACAACCATAGATCTAAGAACTCTCAGTAGAAAATCCATCAACAATGCAAAACAAAGACAATATCCAACTGTAAAGACATCAACGACAAGTGTAGAGTTGCATAATCAAGGTCACTTGTGCAGAAAATCTGAGACTTAGAATGTCACACACCACCACTACACAAGCAATCTTACAATCTCCATTCCACACCTTGCATGATCCACACAACAGCAACACAATATGCCCATCAACGCTCAATCAACCAATCAAGACACCCACAAAGACTACTCACGCAAGCCTTTGTCTTATATCCCAAAAATCACATAAGCTGCATTTTTTCCATCTGTGATTCACGCCCACTGCACTAGCGTAATCCCTTTAATCACACACCAAACTGGACTTCTTTTCCACTCTTATCATTATCCGAAAATCCAATTCAAACCTCTTCAAGATACACATCTATTCAAAATATAATTTTATAACATCTAGAACATGATCTAAAATCACTTTTTGAATCCAAGTCAAACAAGGATTAATATCTTATATGTCCAATTAATAAATAATGCCAAAACTAATATCCTAACATCTCTTTTGCATTGTTATATTCTCACTATAAACGTATAACAGAGTCATGTCTTTTCTGCAAGTTTATTCTCACTATTATGTTCCTTTCATGGCAGTGCAACGAAGAAAGTAATGCCATAAAATACAGAAGCATACAACACTCTATCCGTTCAAAACTATCACGGGGAAACGTCGTCACATATAGAATAAACAACCATGGAGTAAACATGGAGTACAACGGACAAGAATAATGCAACACCTATGTCTCTGATACCAAATGTTAACAATTTTATGGATTGAACATTAATAAAGACACAAACCTGATTCCATTATCTTGTGCAATATTATATCAATTTTTTTTATCCACTCTCAGTCTTCTTCCTCTTCACAGTTCTCTCAATGGTGCAGAAACTGTTTTTCTTTTCAGTTTGTAATATCAACTTCCAAAGGGAGAGGGAAGGGTATTTAAAACAAAAACCCTAAGAAATCTAATTAGTATTTCACAAGCCCAATCACCATTATTTTGGGTCCCCTTTTATATTAGAGTCTATGACAATAATATGGGCCATAATGATTAATTATTAGAATTAATCTAACAATGAGTCCTTATTTTTATTATTTAATATATAATTAGCTTTTGAATTAGGATTATAAAAAATATCTACATCATTGTTAGTGTTGACTATAGTCTCATTTTTCTTGTGAATGTCAAGAATGAATCTTCACTATGCGTGTCTTCCCGTAAAGATGAGAAAATGACTTATCTTCAAAAAAGGTGACATCCATATAAATAGAAATTCTTTTAGATATTAGATCAAAGTACTTATATCCTTTTTTTAGTGGAAAGTTAACTAACAAAAATACATTTTAATACTTTAAGATCAAGTTTTCCCTAATTGTTGTCATCAATATGAACAAATGCAATGCACACAAACTCTTTAAGGAGATCTTGTGATAATCGAGATGAAGGAAAATATTTATTAAAACAGTTAAAAGGTGTTTGAAAATTTAAAGCTTTTAAAAGTATGCTATCAATCAAATATGTAGCTTATAGGATAGTCTCACCCCATAAATACTTAGGAGCATTAGTTGAAAGCAATAGATATCTTGCAATTTCTAACATATGTTTATTTTTTCTTTCTACTATTCTATTTTGTCGTGGGATTTTAGCACATGAGCTTTGGTAAACAATACCTTTTTCAACAAAAAAAATCCTTAAATCTTGTTGAAGTATTTTTTTTTCTATTATCGCTTCTAAATACTCGAATTCTAGTATGAAAATGTGTTTGGATCATGTTATAAAAGTTTTGAAACACACTCTCGACATTTGACTTCTCATTAAGTAAAAATACCCAAGTAATTCTAGTCTGATCAACAATTAAAGTTATCTTTTTTCTAGTTATTGTTTATATTCTTTTTTATCCACAAATATCACTATAGATTATAGTGAAGGGTTTTGTGTCTTTATAAGGTAAGATGTTTGATGATGTTTAGCACTTTGACAGATTTCACGCTGAAATGAAGATAGCTCTTTTATTTGTAAAATACTTCAAAAACAAATGTCTTATAGTTTCAATAGTGTTAATTTAAGAGGTACAATTGTCTCTGAATTATTTTTTCTTTCAAATTTTCGGCTTCCATGAATTTTTCAACATGTTTCTCGTGTGTGTGAATTACATTTACAGTAATCAATGCTTTTTGTTATTTTTCCTCTCCTTTAGCATCTATTCCTTTATGACATGAGTGCAAAACCTATGTTGCCAATTGTTACTTTTCACTTCATCTCCTCTCTCTTTGCTTCTGAGATAACCTCTTTGATAAAGGGTAGAAGCTTTTTCCCCAAAATTCAGCCTCTAAATTTATCCAATTCTAATTCAATCATGCAAGAAAAAAGTAAACCTTATTGTTTTCTTCCTTTTTTTTTTCAATGTAGAACTTTGTTATTTAGACAGTCTCAATCATCTTCATAACATAGGTCTAATTCCTACCACAAGATTGCAAGTTTGTTATAAAATAAAGTAACGTCACGATCTCCTTGCTTGGCGTTTTAGAACTTTGTTTTTAGTTCAAAAAGTTGAGAAGAAATTTCAATATCCATATACATCTCTCGAACAACATCTCATACATCTTTTGGCATTGGAGAATTCAAATAGCATCACCAATTGTTCATAAAGTCCCTCTTTAATCGTTTTTTATTTATCTCCAGGTTTGATTCTAATTTGTGGATACCCATTTCGTAAGTCTATCTTAGTGAAGATCGTTGCTCCGGTCAACATATCCAACATATTATCAAGACGAAATGTTAGAAATCTATACCTGGTGATCTTATTTATCGCTTGATAATCATAACACATTCGCCGACTTCTATCCTTTTTAGGAGTCAATAGTGCTAGAACTACATACGAACTAAGACTTTCTTGAACAAATCATTTTTTTTCAGTAACTCCTCTACTTGTCTCTTCAGCTCTTCATTTTCATAGACTGAAAGATTTGATAGAGTAGGTCCAGGTACTAAGTCAATAACATGCTGAATATCTAGTAAAGAAAGTAAATCATCTCGTATAAGGTCTGAAAAATCAGCCAATGTGGAGATTGTCTGATGAAACAATAAGTTCTTGTTATTAAGGCATGAATATCATACAATTTCATACATAATTATTAGTTGAGATAAAAACAATTTAACTCATTAAGAATACAAGAAAATATTATATCTCCTCACTCCAGTCTACGGAAGTTGTACAATTTGGCCTTGGCTTCACAGGAGCTAAACAAGTAGCCAATTTCTCGTTGAATGGAAGAAGCTGACCTGAATGTAAGCTCTTGGCAATCCAGCTAGCTTGCTGCAAAAATCAACAAAGTTCAAAGAGAAAGATCAACACATCAGAAAGAACCATAGGATCAGCATCTTCGCGCATCCGGCTGGATCTAAAATGGAGGACAAGCTTCAGTATAAATGTAAATCTTTCTCAGGCCTGAACCAGATTTGAGGTCTAACTGAATTTAAGCTTTATTACTGAAACTTGAACTAGAGTGAATATGTACCAACCACCATTGGAATTTTCCTTTCTGAGGCACATTGCCTTAAATGACGAAGTGCCCTATTCTCATCCTCAGCAACAATGACTCCTAAAGATATCTTTTCATCTTGAAGACATCTGATTAACCTTTGCAGTGTCTTGAATACCTGTCCACCTCCATGCTAACAGCCCAAACAGCATTGAATGTCATCAAATTAGAAAATGTCTCAGAAAGTAAGAGAAACTTATGACAAACAGCATTAAATTACAGGTGCTTTTACTGAATCTTTACCTTGATTACTATGGCTAATTTGTTGCAGAAACTAGGCTTCCCATGAACCATTATCCCTACTCTGTCGAAAATACCTTTCTTATCACCAGAGCCAACTAAAGTCTGAATTTTTACACAATCTGTACCAGCCTGATTCGGCAGAATCATGTACCTAACATAAAGGACAACTATGAATCCCAAAAAGATCCAATTATTACAATAATAACCATAATGGTGGTGGAGAAGGGATATGATTTGGGATAAACTTAGAATCTCACGCATAAATGTGTTCAATAATTGTGGACAAACATACTTTTGAGGAGGAGCTGTAGATCCTGCAGTAATTGAATCAGTAAGCCACCTCACTTTTAGAATGGGGATATTCGCTGCACAGCCATACAAAAATTTGGTAGTTTGTAGCTGTAGAAAGGAAATCATCCAAAACAATTAGAAAAAATTTGATCCTAAGAAATGGAACTCAATAATGAAGAACGTCATGGCATGATAGATATTAGTTTTAGTCTACTTAAAGTGCAGTGATGCATTCCACATTGGTGTTTGTGAAGTAATATTTTGACAGAATGGTTAACAAGAAATGGAAAAAGATAGAACAGAAACTGAAGAAAATGGATCAAAGAAAGAACCTGGAAGGTTAAACCCAACCTTCTTTGAAGCAATAACAATAGGAAACTTTAGGAGGCCAGATTTTCGAATTTGCTTTATCCTTGAATTTGGAGGAGATGGAATATCCAAGAGCACGAAACCACCATGCTTCTGGATCAACTGCGCAATCTCTTTTTCCTTCCGACTAGAAAATCCTGTAAGCAAGAAGTCTACACCATGAAATATCAGTCTTTCACCACCCTTGACATGACTTGTGAGAAAACCTTGAATATCTTTGCTTTGACAGTGTGACGCAGCGAAACTTCTATTAACTCCAGTGGGAGAACCTAACAAAGCAATTGAAAACAAGTACAATTACCTATCTGTAGAGAAAAACATGACATAATATGTCTAATAGCACAGTTATACATTTTCTATATGATGCTTGTGGCTTCTTTGGGTCCTTGTGCTGCTGAAGCTCAACTTCAACTTCAGAGGAATAAACCGGATTTCTAATTTGATTTCTTGTGACGTAGGGATTTATCAACTTCGCTTGGATCTTCTGAAACTTCATTATAGTTTCTTCTGCTGCAACCCACTCAGGGATATCCTCCACACCTAGATTATCTACAAAAGGTTCAGAAACCTGAAAATGGCAGTATCGCCTCCGGTTTAGAATAAGGGGTGATTTTCTTTGCACAGAGTTCTTAAGATTTAGCTCAATCCCATCTTTTACAGGTTCATAATTGTTTCTCTTCTGATTCGCAGGTTCAAAAGCTTGACTCCTAACAACATTGGTTTTCTTTTTCTTATTCTCCTTGATACCTTTACTGACATTATGCTCTAAATCACATCTGAAAGAGAACTCTCTGGGAATCCGCTGATCAGAGGACAAGAGCTTCCCCGTGCATTTTGATGAAAACTGTTGATTATGTTCAAGTGATTCCACATCTAAAATTGAATCATGTTTTGGCAAAACTGTGCTAAAGGCCTTGAGTGAGGCTAAATGTCTTCGAACTGGAAGTGTAGAACATTTGTCAGAAACCACTCTCTCCAGATGGAAAGGTTCGACTTTCTGACCGAAAATCCTTTGAGATCCATCCATGCAAAGTTCTACGTTTTGACTGGGGCAATTTTCAGCTTCAACTTCTCTATCATTTGGACTATGATTCAGAGGGGAAGCCACATGCTCCAAAGAGATACTGCAAGGAACAACGGAACAGAGAGGATCTACGGAGGAAAGATTAGAAGATTTAACCTCTTGTGATATTAAAATCCTCTCGTCAGTTTTGTCCTGTGGGCCTAGAACATATAGACTTGACGTTGAGCCTTTATTGGATGCCGATGCAGTTCCATGTTTCCCTACAGCAGAGTTTTCATCTGGTGCAATATCAGCAGATTCAGAAAGAAAACTTGTTTCGCCAGGAAAAAAAGGTTGGACGTCTTTTGTGCTTCTCAATTCCACATTCACAGAAGCATCTGCTTCCTCCTGACAGGAAAGAACCAAACGTGAGAACAAATTAATGAGGACAGTGATGCATCATATAATTATACAACATTGGTAGAAAAAACGAACTTCACGCGAATAAGAAAGAATGAAAACAAACTATGCAGCATAAAAATGTTCATAGCACAATTAAGAGTGAAATAATTGGTTCTCTAGAAGTCAAAAATAAAAGTCTGATTAATAGATGCTTGAGACTAAAAGAAGTGCAGCTGATAAAATAAATCTATCACGAGTTGGATAGACAGAAAGCTGAAATATTCAGATAGTATAACAATGAATTTATGCAATTCTGAGAGTTCATGAAAATATGAGCAAAGGATATATTATTTTAGCTTCTGATTTCCATAAAAACATTGGTTTGACCATTAAAGAAAAGTTGACTAGAACCATCATAAAGGCCATGAGCTTTGGAAGTGTTAATAATAAAGAATATACCTCAGAAAAATGTATAAAAGTTGGAAAAGAGATATACCCAATGGGAATTTTCATGTTTCATTTCATTCTCTCATCACAAGGACCTATAGTCCAGAAAAATACAAGACAAAGACAGTGTAGCCTACTTTTGTCTATCTAAACATAAAAAACAACTTTTCTCCAGCTTATGAACATCTTTTTAAAAGCATGGGAGGATCAAGATAAGATCAGATACAGTCCTCACCTTCACCTTCACCATCCAACCACCCAACCAGCGGCTTCTGAATCTATCCGCCACAACATGGCTAGCTTTATCATAGCCTTTAGTGGGAAAAACATATATATTATAAGAAGAGATAAGAATCTTTCAGCCTCAAGGAAAAATGTTATATCTGAAGATAGAACTTACTAACCAGCATTTTCTGAGACATATGCATGAGAAGATTTCACATCCACTTGATGCTGAAATGAGGCCCACAACACTACAATAAGTCCACTGATTGAAACTAGATAGAACAGTTTATAATGAAGGTGCCAATTAGAGATCTTACCAGGCCTTCTATCTTTACTAGTTTATAATAAGGAAAAGAAATATCACAAAAGGAGGGAAATTGAAAGAATAGTAAATAAAAAAGAGAAAATTTATTATACTATGTCTACTTGAGCCTGAGTAGTAGCCAAAAACTTTTCCTTACCCATTGTTCTGAAGAAGCAGAGTTTGAGATTCCCTCAGCAACTTGATGTAAATTAGGATTGGCACAGCATGCCGCTGAAGAGGTACCTACACCCAGAGCTGTATCATCCCAGTTAATATCCTGCTCTATGACTTGTACATGGCTAGATTCATTGTTATGTCCAGAATGATTTTGTGAAAGGGGAGTATCCTTAACTAGAGACACATATGAATCACAAACGTGCTGATCATCAGGATCACTTAAATATAACCCTACATCTTGGAAGGCATCTGCCATAATCGAATCACTTATTTCTGGAAGATAATCAATGTCACCACATTCATCAGATACATAGCAGGGGGTATCATCTGAGGTCTTCAACCGGGCTTGCTTAACCCTTAGTGCAGCTTCAAGAATAGATTCTGAACACACTTCAGTCTTCATTAATTCATATATAGCAAGCGCTTCAGATGCAGCGATAGACAATTCAACTGCAGTAGTAACATCATAACTACTTATGTGCCCAACATTGAACTTTTCATCATAATGTACATCATCATTATTATTCTGCAGACTAACATTTTCCATTGTTTCTGGGACAGAAGTTAATGGCAAGACACATGGACCATCTGCATTCAAGCTTATTTTCTTTACATTGGTAGGACAAACAGGAGGAGAATTATCCATAGCATTTTCTTTGAAAGTTTGAGATGAAAACTTCACTTCAACTTTATCAGCCTTTTTTGATTGACAAAGATTATGTCCTGTGCCATCCAAAAATTCCACTTCCTGCAACGTGGGATCTTTAGTAGAATTATGTAGAACTTGAAAAGGATATAAAAGTTGACTTTGATTGTTATGTGAATCTGAATCACCATCTGAGGAAAGACGTAAAGAAACATGAAGCACCTACAACACATTAAAGACCTATTAGGCAAGGTTCAAGGCATTGTTTAAGTATTTAAGAGCTATGAGCCTTTGCAATTTATGAGTGGAATGTTATGAACCACAGATTTCTACAAATTAAAAACAATCAGGAACAAGTAAGAAAAGAGCAGAATCGCAATGACTAAAACGTATTGTTTGTATTTTAATCCATATAAGCTAGAAAACGGAATGGGGAGATTTTTTTTCCATTGAATCCAACAGAACATAAGTAAAATATAACATTCTTCAAGCGTCTCTTCATTTCATGTCAATTCTTGTGTTTTCTCTGCATGCTGTTTTTTCTAGAGATCCTCACAATCTCAGACAACATCTACTCTCCATACCCATGAGAACAAAATTGTTTCAATCAACTCAAGTTTACAGAAAATATAAAATTTTCCATATGTAATTCACAAAACTTCCATCACACATCAAGGTAATCAGAAAACAACTAGTAGATGAATTGGGGAATTTTAATAGAATTAATGGCATTTACATACTAGCAAACTTACATGCCCCTGAGATAGTGAAACACTATCCTGAGAATTATCTACTCCAGACAAGAACAAGCAGCAACTGCGGGGTCTAACAGCTTCAGATGACAAAATATACTCGACTTTCTCCTTATTGGTGCTTCCTTTTGAAAAAACCAAATCCTACACAAATAACAATCAATAGTTGGCGTGCACATTAAAGGGTAAGAAGGATACTCAACCATCTATATTGACCTGAGCTTCAAAACAAGAGAATAACATTATTCTTTCAATCTGAATATACAAAGATAACATATAAAGAACTTTCGAATATAAAGCTTGGAATTCCAATAGTCCCAATCATAACTCTAAAACATTAACGAAATAATTACACATTTTAAACGAACTCTTTACTTAGATGAGACATTCTCCGTTAATCATTGGACACCATAGCTCATGAGTTCTAGCAACTCTAGAGTTGAACACAAAAAGCAAAGAAAAATCCAATGAACCTGAAGTGACTGGTCCGGAGGGTCTTGAGATTCTTTTAAGGGGTCAACAGATGCTTCTTCTTGAGGATTATGAAGCCAAGCAGGAAGCCAAGCTAAATCCTGAAAACTCACAGCGGAAGTGCCTTGAGTAAAACTATCACATGATCTTACCATTTCAAATGATAAAAAGAACAGGGAAAAAGCAACGCAAAAGAAGCAAAAGATGAAAACTTTACAAAGAAGAAAGAAGAAGATCAACAGATACTCTAATCAAAAGGGTTGATTAACCATCTTAAAGGTCTCTTATTTACATATGAACCAAAACGAAATCAACAAAAAATCAAAAAGTCATCCAAAGTACACACGGTAGAATCACCAAGAAGCGATTTGATTACCTCAGAGAATTGGGGACTACGAAACCCTACGGCTTTCATAGTGAGATGGTTTTGGAGTAACTCCAACGAACTGCGCGAGCAACTACAGAAGCTTACGCGCCAAAATGAACACATGGCATGAATTGGGCCAAAAACTTCACAGGCCCATTTAAAGTGTTCAATTATACAATTACATGACCCAAGTCGCCGTTCTAATTCCGGCGAAATGGCGGTTGGTCGTTCTCTTCCCGCCTAAAATGGTGTTTCCGTAGCTTTTAATCAAATTTCGTAAAAAGAAGAGGGAGACATAAACAGAAGTTAAGAGGGAGATCGAAGATGGACGATTACCAGTAGATGGAGAGATTTGGGATGGACAACGATTACGAGGGCGGTGTATGGAGAGACGGCGAGTTCTTCTACGAGAAGCGTCAACAAACCAAAGGCGACGTTCTCGACGGCGTTCTCGGTTATAATTCTAATTCGGACGAAGAACGAAGGTGGTGGCGGTGGTGGCTCCGGGAAGCGTCGGAAAGATCGTGATTTTGGGCGGAAAGCTGACTCCACTAAGTCTGTTAACGTTCATTTCCAAGTACATATAAGAACCTTAAAACCAATTTTTTTTTTAAAAAAGGTTTTGTAGCTGGAAGTAGAGTAAAACTTTGCCCTTTTTGCAGGAACTGTGATGCCTGATAGGGAAACTGATAGGAATTTGAAGGCAGAGAATAGGATAGTGATGACATGTTAATGATGATGAGAGGCCTGGATTGGGGTTGAGTTCGGGTTTCGAGCTTGGGGTTTGATATGGGGATATGGTTGGATAATGATAGAAATGGGTTTAAGAAGACTGAAAAGTTGGACGGTGATGGTTTTGGTGATGATGAGGAAGAGGAGGATAGTTTCTTGGCTACGGAATTTGAAAGGAGGATAAAGGAAGGGGCACAAAGGAGGGAGCACGAGAGGAAGGAGAAGGAAGAAAAAGGTGGAGGGAAAGTGAGGGAGATGAAAGCAGGGGATGTTCGGGAGTTCGAGAACTACACGAAAGGAATCGAGATGAAGTTGATGGAGAAAATGGGGTATAAAAGAGGTAGGTCGGGGGAAAAATCAGCAAGAGATTGTTGCTTCAATTGAAGCCAGGATGATACCTAAGAATATGGGGATGGGGTTCAATGATTTTAAGAAGTATCAACTAAATTACCTCAGTTGGAGAAGGAGGAGAAGAAGATCCAGAGCCAGAGTAAACTGTGGGGAGAGCAAAGGGGAGGCTATGGATGAAGGGAAGAAAGGAGAAGCAAGAAAAGTATGTGACTGTGGAGGAGTGGTTGAAGTTGTACAGAAGGTGCTTGATATGCAGGGACTGCAGGTAAGGGTGTTGACAAATTTGAAGAATGTAAATGCTGAAGAGGAAGCAAGAGAGAACGAATACCTGAGCTTCAATATAATGTGAGGTTGGCTCTGACGTGGCTGAACTTGATGTCCAAAAGTTTGATAGAGAATTGAGAAATGATAGGGAGACTGCTATTAGCCTGCTGATGGAGAAGCAAAAATTGAAATCGAAGCTGCACCACGGAAAAAGGCAATTGGATCGAATGAAGAAAATCATGAATGTTTTAAGCAGTATAGAGGAATAAAATTCTTCATGAACAAGGACCTTGGTTACTCTTGCAAAGATATTTATGGAGTGACGTAGGAAGTATGCTGATGATTTTAAGCTTGGCAACTTATCCTGCATTGCCTGTTCATTTACTCTGCCTCTATTCATTAGAGAGTTTCAAGGATGGAACACTTAGAAATCCAATGTACAGATTTGGATGGTAGGATGTGGAAGAATGGATGCAAGGTGAGGGAAGCCGTGACATCTGGGACATTTTCGATGTCTTATACCTGATTAATATCAGAAGTAGTTCTACTTGCTGTTACAATATCAGGTACTATACATGGCAACTTAGGGATCTTGAGCCATGGTTCTGGTTTCATGGGAAAATTTGTTGCCTACATCTGTTAGGAGTATACTGGATAACATAGTAATGCTAAGATTATCTGCCGCTGTGGAATCATGGGATCCTTGTAGAAAAATGTCTGGGTGCATCCGTGGCTGCTGCATGTGGAACAGAAATTGGAGGGTTTGTATCAGGGGATACTTATGCAGTTGAGTATGGTTATCAATGCATGGCACCCAAGTGATGCATCTGCATACACCATCTTGTCACCTTCAAAAACCTGCGTTTGATCCAGCTATTTGGGAAAAATCTTATGTGAAGATTCATGGTTCTTAAATTGCAGATTGCTTTGCAAGATTGCTTCCACTGTTCCACAATTCCATTGCATCTCATGGTTGAATATTAGAAATTTCATGCGGAAATTTTCACGATGATCCAGTAACGATTGTATACAACCAACGGAATGTTAAAGAGTGAATACTTACCATTTGACGAACACACTGCCATATTAAACTGATTACAATTGAATCTCCTTAGATTTGTAAACCTTAAATTCTTGATCTCTTCTTCTCCTTATCCAAAGTGATACATCAAATATGTCTTTTCGAAACTGATGGAAGAGAGACGTTATAAGGGGTTATGAATCTTCTTTTATAGATAGGAGAAGAGGGCCAAGAGAGATAACTGTTTAGGTTAAATGTACCCACTCCATCAAAAGGTACATAACCTTACAACAATTAATATTATTTAGAGCATTCTTTTAATTGGCCAAACTTTTATAAGTGGGTAATAAATTAAAACACTAGGTTAGTGGACCACCCACTTAATTTAGATGGAAAAAATTTTCTTTGCCAAGTGGGTGCAGGTGTTGTATCACTGGTCGTGTTCAAGTCCAAACTTGCTAAGAGTACACAAATGGTACACAGGTAGGAAGCGACTTCTTCCTCCGGAGCTCCAGGCTCATGAAAAATATCTGTTGTCAGTTCACTCTCGCCCTGAACATGATTGACAGGAATATTGAAGGTGTGGAAGTAGTCCAGACTGGCTTTATGGAGAATCTTAGCTACATTAGAACACGGGAGCGGAGACACTTTGAGGCACAGCAGAAAGCTTCAACACATACTCAACAGCAAGTCGCTGGTCCATGGGTAGTACAACTCATGCAGATGGTGCATTGGAGATGACTTTGAAAGAAGTCGTTGAGGCTCATGCACAACATCATGGCTTACTTTGTAGGCCGAAACCTGGAAGGCTTTATGATGATCACCAGATATATGGCTTTGTCAACATCAGCATAAATCTGGACTGTAAATCAAAGCTTGTATGCTCAGAAGGATGGAGGATGGACCTTTGTCAAACTTGGATAAATTGCTAGAGATGCATAATGCAAAGAACGCTAAAGCTACCTCTAATCTACGCAAGTATTTTGTATTTGCTGGTCATTAATCTTTCCTCTCAGTTCTTTCTATATTTCACATTGCTGGGGTGGGCTATTCAGTATTAAAATGTTTGAAGCATTCTTTTGCATAAACACTTGGAAGCTGCATTCGGTTGAGGATAGTTTGTAACTTTTGGGACCTGAGTGGTGAAACAGAGATTGGCTTGAAGATGGATTCAGTACATAGGCCATAAAAGCCCGAACATATATAACAGATTTGTATATGTAACTGAATATTAACGACAAAGAGATCGTTGAACATATAAATAAAAAGCTTTATCTGAGTGGAAACACCATCGAAGAGAAAGCAAAAATATAGCAGCAGTAAGCCAGTAACAAGAAAATCACTCTTCTAGTTGAAATGGACAAGACATAACAGTTCTAACGTAAGATTTTTGTCTTGTCAGGTCGATGATATGAACAAATAAATGGTGACTAAGCATAGCAGACGTCACTGGAAGTCACTAGCTCACGGACCGACCGTACATGCAACCTCGAATCTATGTGCCACCTCTCACTCTTTCTCTTATTCCTTATACGTAGAGGGTAGAGGCTAATAATGTTCGTTCAATCTCCTCAAGAATTGTTCAAAACTTCCTCTCTGCTTCCAAAAATCACTCACAGCCATTCGTTCCTTCCAAGCTTTAATATTACCATCACTTTCCTCGTACCCTTCTCTCTATCGGCTCTCTCTCCGTTCAGTTTTGTGAGTGTATGGTCTTTTCCTTGCTTGTTAAAGAATGTGACAAGTTTATTCTTTTGTTATTCTTCTACTGAAGAATATGCTCTTGATGTTGTTGATTATTCTGTGAAGTTTTGTCCTTTTTTGGTTGCTTATAAACAACTCGAGATCTTTTAAAGGGAAACGATCTGGAAGGTGAAAACTTTGATTGGAATTAAAGGTTTTGTGATGTTTGTATAAATTTGCTAAATTTTACGTATCTTAAGTTGGTCAGCATTAGCTGGAGCATTACTTTTTCTTATTATTTCTTGAATTTATGATCACTGGTCGTGTTTGATCCTTAAGTTTGCCAGTGTTTTATTCACGCTACTCTGTAGGTATCCCTCTAGTTTCTGTGGTTAATTATAATCGTCGGACATTTCTTGGTGGGTTTCCTGAAAGATTCTAACTTTGTATGTTTGACTAATGTTTGTTGCGCTGTTGATTGGAGATTGTTCGATGAAATGTTAACTTGGTGAATGGGTTTCTGATGTTGTCCAATGCCTTTTTTTTGTTTCAGATTGCTTGTTTTTGCGTTAAGAAGGTTTTGCTAGAATAAGCGTTTGAGGTGCATGTTTGGTTTTGATCTGATCTTTTCTCATGACTACCGAAGGAAATAATGTAGAAAATAGGGGCAATCGAATCCCTGAAGAGGCCAAGGAGATGCTAAAATCATTGGCATCTCAGTGGGAGGATGTGCTTGATGCTAATGCATTACAGGTGATCCCTCTCAAGGGTGCAATGACTAATGAGGTCTTTCAAATAAAATGGCCAAGTACAGAGGAAGTCTCGCGTAAGGTTGTGGTCAGGATTTATGGCGAGGGTGTGCATGTGTTCTTTAACCGAGAAGATGAGATCCGGACATTTGAGTTCATGTCTAAGCAGGGCCAAGGGCCTCGTCTGCTTGGCCGGTTTGCCAACGGACGGATTGAGGAGTTTATCCATGCAAGAGTAATTTAGCATTCCTTTCTCTTTATCTTGTATATGCAGTGGAATCCTTTTTAATCTTTTTCACTTCTGACGTGTATATTGGGTTCTACTTGATAATTTAATTTGATTGTTAATTGATTTACTTGAAATTAATTACTTTTCTTTATCTAAATAGCTCAATGAAGCAATCTAGTTTTTACTGATGTGGTAAGTGTTGCATGATCTGTATTTTCGGGCACGATTTTGGTCAAATGCAGGCCAAATTGAGTTTAGTGGGATCGTAGTTAATTGATGAGTCGAAATCGACCATGTTTGCTGACAGCTCTATGATTCTTCTTATCAGTAAGATGAGGCTTTATTATTCATTCACATGCCAGTCTTTCTATCGTGTACCTTTTTATGGTAAATTACGGATGAAGTTGATGATGAGTTTAGACTTGATGAAACTTGAATTATAAATGTTCTTGTTCATCTGTCTAACCTTTGCTATGATGTCAATCTTGGACAAGTTTCTTCTTCTTCTTCATCACCAAGAACATGTCTCTCCACATAAACTTCACTAAGTAAAATTTTTATAAGTTTGTCTTTAAAGGTTAGGTCACATATACGTGTTCAATCTCTATAGTTTCTTCGGACTTGAATCTGAGTCAAGTTTCGGACCCGTAACACATATACTAGGTGAGGAAAATCAAGTGCTTGTCCTAGTAGGCATACAACTAAACTTGGAATATGTTTCTCTGATCTGTAAAAAACTGTTGTTTGATGGTTGATAGACATTTTCGATCTCTTAAATCTTCATATGAATTTCAGACACTTTCAGCATCAGATATGCGTGATCCCGCTATATCCGCTCTTATAGCAGCTAAACTAAAGGAGTTCCATGATCTTGATATGGCTGGTCCAAAGCAGATACTTTTATGGGATAGGATGCGGTATGTTTCCCTCTTTAATTCCTTTTATTTCAGGGTTAACATTATTTTAAAAGCTAGACATCATCTTCATTAGATGTTCTCTTTTCGTGATCAAGAATTCATTGTTATTTCTGGTTTTGTCAGAAATTGGATCAAGTCAGCTAAAAGCTTGTGTTCTTCAGAAGATGCTCAAGCTGTCCACTTGGACAAGATTGAGGGGGAAATTTCACTACTAGAAAAGAATTTTTCAGGGGATGCATGTATAGGTTTTTGCCATAATGACCTGCAATACAGTAACATAATGATTGATGAAGGAACAAAGACCATAACTCTGATTGTAAGCCTCTTGTTTCTTTTGATGCCAAACTCAATCATTTTTCTCCCCTTTTTCGTTTTTAACGACTTATTGTGGAGAAATTTTTAACGCATAAGTATCTTTCAAATTTTAAGAAGTTGTTTGTCTATACTTTCTTTTTCTTTGAAGTAAGTTGTCAATCCATAAATAAGGCCTCAATTTGTAGTTTTTCAAGCTCTCTATCCCAAAGAACTTTTTTAAAAGCATTTGAAAAATCCTAACTTCCCACCTCTTGTTTCATGAACTGGTAAAAAATGGTTTCTCTGCAATTTTATGCAGTATACTAGAAATGATATCTACTGTGTTTTAGGTCATGTTGTGCCAATAAGGGTGATAAACTGTTCTGCTGTTTCTGTTTCCGGGTAATAAAGTTTTAGAAAACTTGAATAGACATTGTGCAGAAGTCTAATTTCATCAGTTGTCTAATGCCTACTTAATAAATTTAGACTAACTTTTATTCTGCTAACCAGGACTATGAGTATGCTAGTTACAATCCTGTCGCCTTCGACATAGCAAATCACTTTTGCGAGATGGCTGCCGACTACCATAGTGATACACCTCATGTTTTGGATTTCAGTAAATACCCCGGTGCGGTGATTATAGAACTAGTATATCTTTTATCACTTCCCCTTATTGCAAAGATTATCTCTTGACTTCAGCGATGTAACAGGTTTGGAGGAGCAAAAAAACTTTGCACGTGCATATCTAAATGCTTCAGGTAAAATTTTCTCTTAATTATGAGTGTTAATCATACTTATTTTGTTATTACCCCAACTTTTTTGGATGTTGGCTGATGTGGTTGAAATATTAAAAGTCTTGAAAATTTGTTGGATGTTATATGCGTGAGGTGACTGAATGCTCCATCTCCTGATGTGTAACTCTGTCTCTTGCAATGTGGTTGTTTAAAAGGAATTCATTCCCACTTTACATAAGCAAAAGTTTTGGATTTCTAGTGATAGCCAAATCACATCCACCAGCATATCAATTCTGCAGTTCACTTGTAACTTCACAAATTTGGCATCTCGGGCTAAGTTTTTCTTTTTACGAGATTGATCAGATTGCACTTTCATATGTAATCACAGAAAGATTAAATTCCAATTTTTATATCTAATCTGCAATTCTGATTTGACTTAATATGTAGGATTTGTCAATTTTTGGCTAGGTGAGGCCAATATGGTTTTTTAAAACTATTTTCTTAATTGGATATCTGCAGGTGATCAGCCAAGTGAGGGAGATGTGGAGAAGCTACTGGAAAAAGTAGAGAAATACACACTTGCAAGTCATCTTTTCTGGGGCTTATGGGGAATTATATCGGTACTTTTTTCTCCATCTTGATTTCTCGTATTAGGAATTTCATCACTTCTCTCTGGATTCTGAACTAGCTTGGACCATGTTCTAAATGTTGGTTGGTTGCATTTGTATCACATTATAAGTTCGTTACTTATTGCTGGATATATCAGATAGAAATTATGCTGGTAGTTTATTTTGCACGCAATTGATGTTGTTAATTGCTATCATTTTGACTCCTTCAGGATCGTGTCAATGAGATTGACTTTGACTACATGGGATATGCGAAACAGAGATTTGAGCAGTATTGGTTAAGGAAGCCTGAGTTATTGGGTTGTTCAGAAGCCACCCCTGATGATGCGACTACTGGTAACCGCATCTCCTAGTTGATATCTAACTACATATACATGTTTCTTTACGAAAACTTACAACTAGTTTTGTTCAAGCTCTGTGATACAACTTTTCTAGTGTTCTAGTTTTCTAAGGTACCTACAAAAGTAGAACTTGGAGTGTTTAGTTACAATACAACTTCCTATCTAACATTTGTAGAGTTTCTCCAAACCTATACTTTACCTAGTTTTTTTTTGCTTGACTTTAGCCACAGTTCAGGAACTTGATAACTTTCTTAAACATCAGTGAATGGTTTAAAGGCCTATGATCATGTTAATGGACAACATGGAGTTACCATAAATACGACTTAGTTCTGATATAACTACGAGAACTAAAAAAAAATGTGCATGGCAATATTCCCATCAATAAGATTGGCTTCTTGGTTGTTTCTCTAACCAAAATTTACCATTCCTAGTGATGCAAAATGGGTTCTTTTATCTTCTATTTTGAATTGGCCAAGCAAGTCTTGTTTTGCAGGCAAAGATCATCTTAGTACTGAGAAAGAAGTTGCAGGAAACGAAGGTACTGAGGAAAAGCAGCCCGTGAGGACGTCCAGTGGAGTTTTTAGGAAGATAAGAAATATGTTGGGTTTCAGGAGGAAGAGTAAATAGATGCTCTTGGAGATGGGTGCTCTTCCATCACTCTTAAAGCTGTGTTCTGTGGATTTTATGCGTCTTTTTAATGCTCATATACGCTTGAAATTATGTGTAGATTATATTCAGAGAGTTTTGAATCAACTCTATGTTTCTGAATGTAAAGATTGAAACTTTGTTGCCTAAATAGATTTGATGAGAAATGCTCAACCACTCCAAAATGGAAAGTGGTCAAATTATTCATACCATACCTCCTCAAGACAGTAACTCTGTATGTGTAGACATGAAAGTGAAGACTACGAGTTGGAACAACTCAATTTGTGGATTCTAAGGATAAGTCCAGCTAGGAATTCTGTGTGTCTTAAAATGGGGTTCGGGCTTGGAACAGATCCAATGGAAAGACGACTGTAGATTTACTTATGTTGCTTGTAATAAACCTTACGCGTAGCACACTTAAAGTCCACCACAAAAGACCCACACCCCACCATAAAAATCTTCCTGTCTTAAACGAGCAGAGTCTCTCGCTTTGTCTCTCCTCCACTTGAGATTTTTATGGTCTCTATAACCCAGGAGCACAAGGGACAGAGCAACCCTCAAAGTCCTAACCTTTATCGGAATTGTTTCATTTCTGTGAAACCCAACAACGAAAATTATCTGGTTCCGTGAGTGAAGAGATGGCAAGTGCATCTCATGCAATGTTATCTACAAATACCTACGCTTTCACTTCACCAAGGTTGTTCAGGAAATTCAGGAACAGGCAAAACTACAGACGCTTCACAGTTATTAGAGCTTCCTCTGAGGACCCTGACTGCAACACTGAAGAGTGTGCTCCTGATAAGGAGGTCTGTTAAAAGATTGTTCCTTTGCTATTTCTTATTAATTTTTTAACACTTTCCAGATTTGGTTTTGCTCTCTTATGTTTTGGCTGTTGTTTGATGTTTTATCTCTTTCTTGAAGTTGATGACCTGTTGTGAAGATTTCTTTCTCTGAATCCTATCATATGCGGGGCCTAAAATTTGGATTCTTCCCCTCAAATTGATTCAAAAGTGAATCTTCCAAATAATCGAGTAAAAGTATTTACAGGGGAATTGCATTAATGACAAGGTGGTAGGGTATGGGTTCTGAGGGTGATAAGGTGTGGGGTGTGTGGGGTTTGGCATTCTGGTTCCCTGCAGCCTCTGCTAATACAGTTCTCCAGGGTTCTGGACACGCATAGAATTTGGTTTCAATTCTCTAGTGAAAATGCATAATGAATTGCTTAGTTTAGGTGCTTTCACTCAGACAATTGTGGGATGAAGATAATGCACTGACTGAAAATGTTCGACAGAAGTCTTCTCTTCCTACTAATTTGTAATTTAAAATCATCAGTCTTAGTCACCAATCAGCAGCTTACCTTGCTTATCTATGGAGGATTTTCTGTAGCCATCCATAATTTACATCTTAGTGTCATTTCTGTGGAAACAGGTTGGGAAGGTGAGCATGGAATGGTTGGCAGGGGAGAAAACCAAAGTTGTCGGGACGTTTCCTCCCCGTACTCGTGGTTGGACAGGGTATGTTGAGAAAGATACTGCTGGACAGACTAATATTTACTCTGTTGAGGTTCGTGAATTTCATAAGGGAACCATCATCCATGTTGCTTTTGCTTTCTTTTGCATTTCCGCCACTTATCACTTTGTGGAATGAACAATTTAGAGGTGCAATGCTACTCCCCAATTTGATTGGTCCATTTCCAATGAACAGATCCTATACAGTTGATGTTGGAAAAGCTAGACATTCACTGGTATTACCATTGCAGGTTTATAGTTGATTCAGATAGATTAACAACTTGGATTGAAACAATGGGGCATGTTACAAATTACCTTTTTTTGCTTGGTCTAGTTTTCGCCTCGTTGGCTTAGAGTGTTGTAATGAGAAGTCTGGTTTGATGTGTGGTTGAAGAAGATGAGCACTTAGGAATCCACCTATTCCTGGTGAAGGGAGGAGGAAAAGAGGGTTCCTATGCGTTTATTAGTATTTTGTCCTAGTATCTTATGCCCTCTAATCTTCTTAGAATGGTTTTGAGTCCTTCATATGAAAGATATCTAGCTCCATGTACCATGATTAAAACTCCTGGTGTTATGAAAATTCCCATGACTCTACTTGAACTGCATTTGAGAAAGTTGCAGACCATATCTAGTTTCCAATTTTTATCAGCCCAGGCCTATAAGCATCTCCTTTTAGTCTGTGCCTCATCAGCTATTTCTTTTTCTGCATATCACATGTATTAGTCATATACAGCCTCCTCAAATTGCCTTACCGTCTTAATTTGTGTGTTGCTCTTATTATGTATTAGTCATGTGATTCATCTCATAGATTCCAGTATTGCAGCCTGCAGTTTATGTAGCTGAAAATGCAATAGCCTCTGGAACGGCTGGTTCATCTTCTTCTGGTGCTGAAAACACTGTCGCTATTGCTTCTGGAGTTGCGCTTTTATCTATCGCCGCAGCGTCTTTAATCCTCCTCCAAGTTGGCAAGAACTCGACCGAGATACAGACTATCGAATACAATGGTCCTTCCCTTAGTTATTACATCAGTAAGTTCAAGCCACAAGAGATTGTTCAAGTAGCAGTGCCCAGTGGAACTGAACCTTCCCCATCTGTACAGGCAGAAGCCTCTCTGCCAGAAGTTACTCAAATACAAGTTCTATCTCAACTTCCCGTGGAGTCATGTACTTCAACTGAGATATCTGTTTCTTAGGTGGATTAGATCAGTTTCGGTTTCTTGAACCATGAACCTAGAAATTTTCCTCTATACCTTTGATGTATACATGATGTACTAAGCTATGAACAAAACAGCTATTGAGGTATATGTAGCATGAATTATAACAAATGCATGATATAAAATGCTACGCTAACTTGTTCTGTATTCTGGAATGCATTCCACACAACTCTATTAGTCTCATGTCCACGGGCTGATCCATCGTGCCCGTTTCGAATCAGCACTACTTTTATGACAATGATCTCATCGTAAAACTCAAGAACAAGAGTTCCAAGTTCTCATCTTTGTGGAACTAGAAGAAAAACTGGAGGGTAAAAGTTCAAAGTTATGATCTTTCTAGACCAAAAGAAAGGAAACTGAAAGTTTGGCATTCAGATGTAGTAAGACTAGGTGAGACATGAAACTTTTTGACTGATAAGGTGGTGAAATAACAAAGCCTCAGTTAAGAACATGTTCATGACACGATACTAACAACAACCAACCAACGATACATGATCTCAAGACAGATTCACATAATTTGCTAATAATAAACACAAACTGAATCGTTCCATGGTGTTTTTAGTGCTTCTTGATGAACTCAACAATTCCTTCAAAAAGGGCGGTGGTCTGTGATGCAGTTTGTGGATCCATGTCCACAGCAATTTTGTTGAGATAGAAACTGTGTCCCATTCCAGGATTAGTGAGCAGCGTCACATCCTTGTTAGCCCTTTTCATGGATTCATAGTACTCCATCTCAGTGTCTCTAATCAGATCATTCTCCGCCACACAGAGCAGGAAAGCCGGCAGATTCAAGGTGTTCAACGGCGGAGCTGCTGGTCCCATTGGGCACGTAAGTGGGTGGTCCTTGTTGCATCCCACAGGCAATGCAAACCCCAAGAACTTGTCAACCATGTCAAGTGTTAAAAGAGGTGACTGCGGTTGCTCCAACTCCGACTTGCTCCTCTCTGACCTGACAAACCCTGGATGGATCGGAATCCCTCCGGCGATTCTCACCGGACTCAAATCTTCACGACCAGCTCGTGCAGCAACTTCATGGACCAAGTTACCTCCTGAACTATCTCCAATAAGAAAAACACGCTTAAAATCAGCATGATCATTAAGCCAAGACTCGTGTGATTTTCCTTGAGCAAGCGAACGTAGCCAGAGAAGAGCAGCCAACCCATCATCACATGCAGCCGGCAGACGGTGCTCGGGGGCTCGCCGGAGGTAAACAGAGACACAAATGACTTTAGCTAACTTAACAAGCTTGGTGTATATTGTGTAGTACATAAACCAGTCAGCTTGGCTGATGCAAAAACCACCGCCATGAAAGTGGAGGATTATTGGCAGCTTATTTTGCTCGTTTGAGTCTACCTCCGGCAGGTATATTCTAACACGAAGGCCGGACTTTTCATCTATGGTCACGTCACGAGTTGCAACTCCGTCGACAAACTCTTCATGGGAAGGGACAGGATCGGTGATGAACTTCACCTCAGGAGGTCCAGTCCAGGTCCTGTCAACAGAACCATCATCATAAACCCTAAGCCAACCAGACACTTCGTCCACAACTTTCTTCTCACACACCATCGTTTGGTCGTAGGCTGTGCTCTGGTTCCAAGTTCAAGTACCTACAGAGAAGAAGCTTAGACACTTGAGAATATCGACCCACAGGCTACCTACACCTTTTTATAGGATAGTTAGCTATACTACGAAGTTTCCCGGGTGATACGCGTTTGTTTCTCGAGAAAATGAGAAAAAATTGTTAATTAAAGTCGTAAGTCAAAAGGGCCATCAATAAAATGCTTGAAAGTTGCTTAACTACAATGGTGGGGCTCCATTCTCTTGACAGCTTCCATGGAATCTTAACCAAACGAGTTTAACAAACAAAAAAAACGGAAACAAAACTGGCCGCATACCCTACGTATGTTCTGATCATGATTATCACACCAGCACGTGAGTTTTCAGATTCAAAAACCCCAAAAGATTCGCCACCGGCCATCAAGCTCTTATTGTCTGAAGCTCGCAATCCATTCATTGATTCACATCACTTTATTCATTTTCGGTATCAATCCAGCTCCTGCCAATCAATAATAGAGCATAGGACAATTGATGTGTGGCTAATGGCAAGCAAGCAGCCTAAGAATGGTCTAAAGATGATACCATCCCTTCCAAGAACCTATTAATTCATTTCTTAATTTTAAGTCGCTAATTCATGAATTTATTAACTGATTTGATTGAAAGTAACGTGTAATCTGTGTTCGGTTGAATTTCAAATAGAGGGATCGAAAAGGTTGAGAAAGTGGAATAACTTTTGACCATTGAGTTGACTTTGAATTCATACAAAATGTGTGTACAGTTTACGCAATGTAGCCTCAAATCCATTGGAGGAGAAGAAGAAAAATTGGTATCTCTAGTCAAAGCGTTTGGAGCAGTCAATGGATTACCAATTCCACTAGAGAAAAATAGTGGAAAGTTCGGTAGAAAATGTGGAAGAGACAAACCCTAATTTAAAAAGTAAATTTAATTCAATTCTAAAAAATAAATTTCAAATTGAAATTAAATACAAGAGATTAGGCTAATTTAACAAAATTTAATCCAATCTTTAAAGAAAATTAAAATTTATTTAATTTGAATTCAATAATTAAAACTTGATCGGAACTTTAATTTTTTTAAGACGGAGGAACCAAGCAATAGCCTGCAAAACAGGCCATTCGGGTACTCCGCACTAAGCAAGTCCTATATGACAGGGTCGATAAAAAAAGTGTAAATATGATAATTCGAACATATAATCTTGTGATTGTATACCCCCCACTCTACCAACTCGGCCACCTTTCGGAATAAAGTTACCATCTAAATCAAGTCATCCGGTCAATGTTTGAACAGAAATGAAGCAAGAACCTTTCAACATTCTTAATATTGAATAACTTGACTTCCACATTTTCACGTGCACGAAGCTTTCTGTGAAATTATCAAACCTTATAAGACACGATGGATCTTAGAAAGTTGACTCACAGTTTTATCTCTTTAAATTAAAAAATAATAATAATTTTTATCCAAATTTACTTTTTAAGTGCAATTTTTTAATTAATTTTGAACTTTTCGTATCGATTAAAATCAAATTTCTTCTATATGGAACCAAAATACACCTAATATTAAAGTTATGAACATAACCTTTTTCTTATTTTGCACATAAATTAGGTGAGTGTACAAGCAAGTTTGATGAATTTTGTATTTAATAAATATTAAAAAAATGGTAGTTAGTTACACCTTAATTAAGTTATTATTTTATTAAGTAAAATAATATCTTATCCTTGATTAGTTGTACCTAACATGTGATTGATATCATCTTATTCTTTATTATGTGTACTTAATGTCATCTTATCCTTGATTAGTTGTCTTAATAGCCTTGTCCGTTGCATACAACATCAAATAACATAAGCCTCAATGGATCATACACTCAAATAATACATGGGCTGGATTGTATCAAGTCCTGTAATAGGCTTTGCAAGTTTAAAATTAATGGATTGAATCCAAATTAATGGATTGAATCATATGATCTTTTTGGATAGCTAGCAGTGGCATGTCCTACCTTAGCTTTCAGGACACTAGCTTCTCATCAGGTTCGGTTTTTGTCATACAAATGGTTGCACGTTACATATTTACACGTACTTATGCTTTTTACTTGGCCTTCAGTTAGAAGCACTGAACCCCTTTTTTCAAAAAGAGAAAGAAATTTGACCCAAAACCAACATTTTGGTAATCATGTTTGTTTGTGTGGTTAAGCACTACAAATCTACGTTGGGAAGCAGTACTAAGACAACAAATGTTACAAATCCCTAGATGTAATGATTGAGTAAGGTTTTTGTTTTCATGAGTTGTTCATCAGCAAGGAACATTATATATGAATGAGTTTTAACAAAATGGTAAGACATATTTGGGAAAACTAAGGTATGTTAATTACATAGTATATCCAAACTTTTATGTTATCCTAATAAAAGGTTGATAATTGTATGCACAAAGAAACAAAGACAAAGCTATAAGCTGCTCTAATGGAGTTATATACATAAACAAAGACAAAGCTAAGCTGCACTAATGGAGTTATATACGTAAGGCTTTATGTAAACTGTTTCTATTTATCCTTTCAGGCAAACTAAAAGAACATGACTGTCCTCCAACGTTCTACTTAATTATTATTATTATAACTAAATATTATACGTAAACGAGCATTGCATCTATCAAAAGCTACCATTGGAAGAAACAAGTAATGCATAGGTACACATATATTTAATGTTTCATCATCGTGAAACATGATATCATAAGAATAACATAAACCACTTTTAATGAAAAGTTTATGAGGAGAGACAAAGAAGTGTAGGGTCGATTTGAGATGGAGATTCGTATATTCATATTTGTTGTATTAGGCAAATGAATCTTTGATTAGTACTTTTAAATCGATGATGAGTTCCACAGTTTCAATAATGGAAGACTTTTGGGGTCTTATTTTTTATTTATTTCTGAACTAACCAATGTACCAAGTTATGGGTGCTTTGCTTTGCTTAAAGCCATGTGACTGCCCTTTTATTTATTTTCCCTCTTAATATAAAGCATGCTCAAGGTGGTATATAAAGAGGCTATGATGGATTAGGGGACTAATAATGCATACTCATAGTTATTATATTCTTTAAACATTTAAGATCAGAGTTCGTATCGAGATTGAAAATATATTGATTAGATATTAGTTGATCAATTGAGTATTGAATGCATCACAACTTAATGACAAAAAGAATTTCTTATCATGGATGTGCCCATGCATGGTACAAAAATTACCACTAATTTGTGTGTGTTAGTTTATATATTATAATGCAAAGAAGTATACTCTTATATGTATATTATAATGTGTATATATAGAAGAGTATGCACATAAACCAATTTCTTTGGAAGAAAATTGCATCCATTAAGTTTTTTGATTAAAAACTATGGATGGAGGCATCTCGCAATGGCTTCTTTAACTAAAAATGACTTTGCTGATTTCTCTTCTTTTTCACATGAGATGTGTTTTCCTAATTTCTCCGATTGATCTCACGTGTACCAATTTCTATGGTTCAACCCTTTGTATGAAAA
>JANZXR010000005.1:1946886-1973994 GCA_027575705.1 Erythroxylum echinodendron | reverse complement strand
AAAGTCCGCAGTCAGGCGGCAGTCAGGCGTTCCAGAAAAAGAAAGCAAATGTTAATCTGGAGCGTACTGTGAGTAGATCGAGATGGTCTAATTTCCTTCTGTGTTCTGTTTTGTTTCATTTGGTATAAATCAATTGTTGAATGTGATAAATTATATTGGGTTCCGGACAGGAGGTTCGATGATTGTGATTCTGATTTGGATATTGAAGTGCTACCTGAATGTGAATTGAATGAACTATATGTACGTATTGTGATTGATAAATGTGTTTTGAATGCGCATCATATGAGTGATAAGTGTCGGAATTTACTTTAATGTTTTGAAAAATAATAAATTGAAAGTGGAAATATTAGACTTATAAATGTTAATTAAATTGAATTTGTAATTTAATTACAAATTGTTGACTTATCAAATAATTTATTTTAAAAACTAAATATGAAATTCAAATTCAAGTATTTTAATATTAAATAAGAGTCATTTTAAACATAACTTTGGGTTAGAGGAAAAGATTGTCTTTCATTTTAATATTTTGTAAAATAATGAATTGAAAGTAGAAACATATTAAACTTAAAATGTTAATTGAGGTGTTTGTTTCCATTTTTGTTTTTAGTTTTTAGTTTTTGTTTTCAAATTCAGTAAAAAAAAATATGGTTGTTTGAGTTTTTAGTTTCTATTTGTGGTTTTTATTTCTTCCAGTTTTTAAAAAAATATGAAAACCATAAAAAGTGGTTTTTGTTTCTTGTTTCTTTTTTTTATAATATGATTTACTATCATTTAAATATTTATTATTTAATTATTTAATTATTTAATTATTAATAAAAATTATGAATAATTTAATTCAAGATTATATATTAAATAAATTAAAATTAATTATCAATAAAATATATGAATAATTTAATTTCATTTAATTTTATAATTAAATTATATGTAATTAAATTTTAATAGTTATTAATAAACATAATTAAATTTAAAAATATATAAATATTCAAATAAAATTTGTTTTAATAATTAAAATATATTTCAAATAAATTTTAATTTATAAATAAAATTTAAATTTAAATTATTTATTTTATGAAAGTAAAATAATTTTGTTAATAATTTGTTAATAAATATTATATAAGAGATCAAATAAATTTATTTAATTAAAAATAATTTATCTTTAAGTTTTATCTAATATGTAATTATTATTAGTAATAAAAATATAACTATATTAACATTAACAATCAAACATGTTTTTTTTTATTTGAAAGATAAATAGAAACTAAAAACTAAAAACGAGAACTGAAAACTACAACAGAAAAATAGAAATAGAACCAAACGACCCCAAATTAAAACTTTCGTTTAATTCTGAATTATTAACTTGTCAAATAATTTATTTAAAAAATTCAATTATGATATTCATTATTAAAAACAAGTATTGAGGTAATAATTCATCAAAACTAAAAGGGATATGGTGTGGAAGGAACTAATTGAAAAGTTGGGCAAAAAGGAATCTTGATATGTCTTTGCACACTTTAAAAAGAGGGAAAAGAATTTCCCGAGGCAGTGGAAGCGATGATGTCAAGTTTCCAATAAAACTTTTTTCCTTCAATGGACAATATCAGGTTGGCACAGTAACCAAGTGTCTCCAGCATTTCAAGAAATTGCAGTACTCTGTGATGGCTGGGGTCTCATAATTAGATGTTGATCATTTCACACAAAGATATTTCACATATCCACTTCTCTCCTTTGCTTTTTAGCATTTTATGTGGTCATGAAACCCTACACCACATTGTGACTATGTTCATGTTATTGTTTAACTCATCTCTAAAAGAGTTCAAAATGAAAATAAAAACCAAGCAATAGATATGAGTTGACCGGTATATAACTTAACCACGAGATTTTAGATTTGATTCGAGTTAATTTAAAATTAATTCATTAATTTTTAATTGAATTAAACCGAATCTTTTAATAGTGAAATCATGAATCTAATATTATACATGTTAAAATAAAATCAACCCGTTTGAGATTACTTCGAAAACATATACAACCTAAATATTAAGTTGGATTTGAATAAAATAGTAAAAGATTAAGAAGAAATATTTACAATTTTCTTGCTTTATTCATTTGAACTCCAACTTTTTTCTTTTAAGAGTAGGAAAAAAAATAAAGAACTGGATTACATGAAGATGGAAAATCACGTGGGAAACAAAATTAGGGTGTAATTAAATGGGATTATGAATGCTAAAAGAGATTATCACATGATGAAGAAGAATTAAGTAGAGGAGGAGGAGGAGGAGGAGGAGCAGAAGAAGAAGAAGAAGAAGAAGAAGAAGAAGAAAGAACCAGAATAACTTTTAAGTTGTTCCTCAACTATCAAAAGCTGCCTGGGAATTTCCAACACTTAGTGGGACAGATTCATTGCCTTCCACTCCTCTCTGCAAAACTTTCGCACTTGCCCACTTTGCATCTTACGTTAGTTCTCAGATGTTACACACACACAAACACTCTATTCTATCTCCGGGAATCAAATTTCGAATATGATGTTCTTATCATATTTCATTAAATCTTATCTACATATTTATGTGGACTTCACATAAATATATATATAAGATTTAATAGAACAGAATTAGAACAGAAGATTTGAGATGCCCTTTTTTACCCTTCTACTAGTTATATAGAATTTTGAGTAAAAGATATTAGCTTTTTGGTGGTTTAATAAATTTTAGAAAATTTCTTGAATTTTTTTCTAATTTTCAATTTTTTTTCAAAATAATCTCTTTTCTTAAACTTCGATTAAAAAATAATTACGAAATATACGCGATTTGAAACATCATATATGGACTAATCAAATGTCTTTGTTATAGTAATATAGCTCGATTCTTAAGTTATATGAAACTAATTAATTTGGAGTTAAATTAATAATGTAAGATAATTATAATAAATTATTAATTTATGTCGAGTATAATTAGCTCGATTCAAGTTTAAGAGTTGAATTAAATCGTCATATATGTATCATTTGATTAGTATACTTATGATGTTCATATTATGCTTCGTTAATATTTTTTATCCAAAATTTAAAAGATGATATTTTTTAGAAACATTGAAAAATACTAGAAAAATGAAAGGGTTTTCTAAAGTTTTTAAATCATAATATATTATATTTCTTACTCTAAACTTTATAATCCTTCCTGACGTTTTATACCTGTGACTAGGACTAGCCCCATCACCATTCAATCTTTCCTGTCAACTTGATATGAAAAATGAAGCAAAACACTAAAGAAGTTGCATTCCCTCTTGTCTGGTGGTGAATGAGAGGCACTACAAATCTAAATTGCACGCCTAAATCCTCACATAATATACATCAACTCATCAATCTTCACATGAAATTTAACTAAATTGGACTATAATTCAAATTTTGCATGCATGTGTAGTTAATAATTCTATTAAGTTCATTGATCGTCTTATTTTATAGTTAAATGTTTTAATCAACTTATAGACCCATCAATCGTTTATAATAATACCAACAATTAAACAATAAAAATTAAAAAAAAATCAGACAACATTGAACATAAGAGCCCATAATTCTAGCTATGAACACACAAATCAAAATTTTAAAAAGAAATTTAAGATTAGTGTGTGCTGTTGGATATGGCAATGGTGTGTCCTAGTTGTGATACGAAGAAACTTGAGTGAACAAAAGTCCAAAATTAGGGTCTTTGTTGTTGGATGATATGGGAATGGTGTGTGTGTCCTACTAGTGACGAATCATTTGAGATGATTGGGGGGTGATTAGATGCCCATTTTGATGGTGCTCCACTTGCAAGTTTTGTGTACTTTTCAAGGTGACTTCACTCATTTATACATGCCCCGAAAGCTCTTTGCGTCACCTTTCTTTTTATTCATTTCTAGATTTTCTTCCCCTACTTTTATTTATTCTAATTAGCAAGCTTGGAATTAAGAATATGTAACTTATACATTTGTGTTTACCTTAGATGGTATTATTATACATTTTTTTTGTTTTGTTTTTATAAGTATTCCTTCATAAGTGAATTTGTAAGTGAAAATTCAAAACTTTTTGACGTGAAATACATGTATAAGTTCAATTTCTAGTAAATAATTAAAAGAGGTAAATGAAATATAACTTGTCATAATAACATTTTATAATTATTTCTTTAAAAATAAATAGGTTGTAACTTTTTGATGTGAAATACGTGTATAATTTAAGTTTCTACTGGATAATTAAAAGAGATAAATGAAATATAACGTGAGGGAGGCTTACGTGTGACTTGGTCTGCATCTTGAAGTGGATTGATCTATGGTGAATGGACAAATCACATTGCTGAGTGTGCATAAAATTGAGAGATAACTGAAAGGGTGTTGTGGTATGCGCGAATCATCGTTTTGAAAGGTGTTGTGGTAGGCTGAAGAAAAGTATTAGTGAACTGCAGATCTTTGTGATGGTTTATGTTGTGTTGTGTGTGGGTCTTGTGTAACTTTAGTGAGCAGAAAAAATTGTTGATGGCCTGCATTCTTTCTAGTTGTTGACTGAAATTAAGGAAAATTCAAGCAGCTGATTTTCTTGAAATGAGTGTGAATTTTTGTGAGGTTGAATTACTTTGATGTTTTTTTAGCTGGAGTTTTCCTTGGTTCTATCGTGATTATTGAGTATTTTTAGCTGTATTTGTTTTAGGAGCACAATGATTGTATATGGGTTGCAGAGTTGGTCTTTGTGTGTGACCTTTGGCTTGTTATTCTTGGTCTCTCTTCAACAATAATAGTAGGTTGTGTAATCCTTAATGGTGTTGATTTTGGCAGCTACAGTTTTGGTGATTTTGAGCAATCTTTGTTGCTGTGTTTCATATGCATAACGTGGATATTTGGACAATCGTATAATCTTTCTTTTAGAGGAAAAACGTGCTGAAGTTTTAGTGTATGTGCAATGAGTTTTTGGAGATTTTGAATAATATTTGGCAGCTGATTTTTTAGTGATTCTATCCAGTTTTACAACTGTGATTAATGTGATTTTTTGAACTGAATGTGTGCTGTGCTTTTAGGGAAAAACGTGCAGAAAATTGTTCCATTGTGTAGCTATGTTTCTTTGTACTTTCATTGCATTTTTCTAGGGTTCGGTGTGACCATTATGGGCAGTCGTTGTTGCTAGATTTTTGTGTGAAAACTCTAGAAGTTTTTGTGTGATTATAGCTCCATTGTGCGCAACGTTTTGGTGAAGAAATATTTGTTTTCGTTTAGTGATTTTTCTGCTACTGTGTGTGGGATGCTTAAGTGATAATATTGGAGGTTTACAGCAGATTTCTTAGTGGACAACTTCTTAATCTTTCGTTGACAAAGTTACATTGTTAGGGAAGTTATTTTCTTTCTCAAGTGTTTTCGTTTATGTTGAACTTTATTTAATCAGTTGAGTTGTTTATTTTGTTTCGTTATCATTAAACATTTTTTAAGAAAATCCTCTGTTGAGGTTAATACCATGTGGTCGTACTATTGAGAGTGAAATTTTTTCATAGGTTGTGAGAATGAGGGATAGTGTCAAGGGTTGAGTGATACCAGCTCAGTAAAGTCTTGTATAATACTATTGTCGTTAGTGACAGAATTAAGCTGAGTGAGTGCCTCACAGACATAGGCAAGATGTGTCAAACTGCGTTACTAAATTTTAGTTATTAATTTATATTTATGCATTTAATTTGTTTGTGGTTTTGATTGCGTTAGAAACGACTACAGTAAATAAGAGTTTGTGAAACTAATACATCACCACAATTTTTCATAACGTTTTACAATAACTTTTATAATTATTTCTTTAAAAATAAGTAGTTCTCAACGAGAATTAATGTTTGATTTGATAATTAAAATGATACATAATTATAAACTCGTTTTTTATCTACTTTTTTGAACAATTTTATTTTAGATTATATTATTTCCTAATAAAACAAATTAAGGATTTTGATTAGTCACTGATTACTTCTTAGAAATTGAACATTAATAATAATTCTTTTTTTATTAAGTATTCCTTTAAAAGTGAATGGAAAGTAAAAATTGATAGCTTTCTCACGTGAAATACATATTTTAGTTAAAGATCTATTCGAATAATTAAAAAGGGTAAATGAAATATAAACCTAATTAAACATCCTTTTCATACATAGCTGGTTCTCTTAATTGCCCACATTAATCCCCTAATCAAGAAACAAGAAATAGGAACTCATTAAGCTTCTCCATTCATAGGATAATTATCTTTGAGTTTAGATTTAAGGTTATAATTTGCTGGCCGACAACCAATTCTGCCATTATAGTACTTTACAGAAAAGTAATAGCCAGCCAATTCCGCATTAGAGTACTTTAATGTCTGAACATATGTTCCATTGCATATGGACACGACAATGCATATTTTGATAAGGAAAAATCAACAGAAACTTGTAATAAAGGTCATAGCTAGGCCGCCGAATATATGCGTTTGCTTTATGAGTTTATTCTCAGATCACCGCCAAAATTATGTATGTTGTCATGAAACCTAATTCTTTCTTCTTCTTCATCTTTGGATATGTTTAGGTTGAGATTCACGGGAATATATGGTGACTTTAGAAAGTAGTTGGGGGGGGAACCTCCACCATACTTGATTTTCCTAATTGTTTAGTAGAATCATAACGTTATTTAAAAATAGTCTCTTTATTAGTTAGAAGTAAAGTTGTGTACTGTAAGACTTCTCTAAATTTTGCGTGTTAGCAAGATTTCTACTTAGTATTGTTATTATTGTTGTACATCTAAATTAACATGAATCTTATTATAAGGTGACTTGACTTTATAATGTGAAAATTAAAAAAAGTTGAATCTTTCATGTTGCTTAGTTGATTCACACGGTTGTGGATTAATATATGATGATCAAGCTATGGCTACGTCATGGTATATTTGGATGAGTATGTGATTCTTTGTGGACCACCCACATAACTTTGCTCTACCTACCTTCATCCCTCTTAACCTGTATTTTCTTACCTTATATTCCCTATAATTAACTATTTATCATAAGGTTGAAATTATATTTACTTAAGAACTAGTAAGGTTATTATCGTACCACTTGGTATAACTTTGGTCTATGTTCATCAGTATTTAAAAGATAGTATTTGTAATCGCTTTATAAAATCAATAATATAAATAAAATAAATATTCAAACTTTACCCACAAACCCGAATAATATTTATTAATATATAGGCCACGAATAATTAAAAAATGAAAATAAAGGGTGTATATTAGAACTTTCTTTTATGAAATTCATCCATAATGTTTTAAAATGTTACTTATAATTGCTTTGTTTTTTGATCACATATAATTAAATCATAATTAATATCATATAATTTGCATGAAATATTTGAAGTTTACTTATAAGTCAAGTCGGGTTGGAGGAGGGTCATCAATATACGCAACCTTTCTTTTGTAATTTTTACTAAGAAACTATTTTCGTTATTCGAACTTTTGATCATATGGTCTCAAAGGAACAATTTTAAAGCTGGCAGCATCCACTAATTTGAAACTGAATTTAAAAGTCAATTTCGACCCAGACATTTTTGAGATGTCCCTAATAACCAACGAATGGCAAGTGCTTTTTTTTATATGAATCATAGAAAAATTGATGAGTCGATCCGCCTACGCGTTTTGCTTTTACTATTATATCAGGAGTTACTTCACGTATTGCTTGACATAAAATAGCAAAATAGATAGGCAATTTTGTATGTCTTTTATTGAATCTTTTTCATCAGTCGACAGATAATTGGATATATATATCAAATGGTAAGTTTGATTCTAATCAGACCAATTAAGTTAATAATAATGATTTAGAAATGGTAAATTTATCCAAGAATCTCTTACATAAACATCATATGACATCATCATCAAGCATGCTATGGAATGGAAGTGACTCAGACACCCACTACTCTTCTGCCACGCATATCCCACGCTATCTCTCTCTCCCAGTAAACAAAACAACACAGAATTTACAAGCCTCAAAGATTCGATCCAATTTGTTTGATGATTCACCAGTTCTTGTCATCTTCATTCATTAAGATGTTGCTTTCACCTTCTCATGCATAGCACAGTACACACAGACATGCCTGAAACTAGTATAAATAAATGTGTATTCCCTAGGGAGAAACTTAAGAGCCTTTCTTTGCTTAGATTCTTCCTCTCTTCTTTTCCTTCCTTTTCTTGTTCCCTATAACTTCAATAATCTCATCTCGAACCTCTGAAAATGGAGAAGCTGAGAGGGTGCAACAAGTTCCTTGAAACTTCTAAGCCCTACTTTGCCATGATCTCTCTGCAGTTCGGCTATGCGGGAATGAATATTATCACTAAAGTGTCACTCAACCGAGGCATGAGCCACTATGTGCTCGTGGTCTATCGTCACGCCATTGCAACTGCTGTTATAGCTCCATTTGCTTTGATCTTCGAGAGGTAAAGAATCTCTATATATATAAACATGACTCGTGCTTAAATATGGCTGTTTTGCTTTGTTTTGCTTTTTTATGCGAAGTTGATCTTCCATTAATGTTGCAGGAAGCACCAGCCGAAGATCACCTTCCCAATCTTTATGCAAATTTTTGTTCTTGGTCTTCTTGGGTTAGTGTCCGCTAAAATCCTTCATGCACTGGTTTGTTGCACGACTTCTGCTGCTTAACTCTATCACATCTGTTCACTTTCTTGACAGACCTGTGATTGATCAAAATTTTTATTATGCTGGGTTGAAATTCACATCTCCAACTTTCTCATGTGCAATGAGCAACATGCTTCCTGCCATGACATTTGTTATGGCAATCATATGCAGGTGATTTTAACAACTGATACGAGATCAAAAGTATTCGTTTGTTCATTAGAATTCTGAAATTTTCTGAAACTGATTTCAGCCTTTTAATTTAGGATGGAGAAAGTTGACATGAAGAGGGTTAGATGTCAAGCAAAGATGGTTGGAACAGCAGTAACAGTAGCAGGAGCAATGTTGATGACCTTATACAAAGGTCCTATTGTTGAGATGTTCTGGTCTAAGAATGCTCATCTTCATAAATCCAATGTCAGCACCTCATCACAGAACTCAGACAAAGAATGGTTCATTGGCTCAATCCTCCTTATCATTGCCACTCTTGCCTGGGCCTCACTGTTTGTTCTGCAAGTAAGTCAATCACTAACAGAAGAAAAAAGAGCAGAAACATACTATGATTCTCACTGTTGTTCCTAAATTATGGGACTGTATTGATTTGATGTGACAGACCAAAGCTTTGAAGACCTACAAGAACCATCAGCTCTCCCTCACATCACTTGTCTGCTTTATGGGCACCCTCCAAGCTATAGCAGTAACATTTGCTATGGAGCACAAAGCCAATGTCTGGAGAGTTGGCTGGGACATGAACCTCCTTGCAGCTGCTTATGCTGTAAAATTTTCACTCTTGTCAATCTCTTGATCTGTGTTCATGTTGTTAAATTATGGAATCTGATAAATTTTTCCTTGTTTTCTGATCATATAGGGGATTGTGACATCAAGCATTTCTTACTATGTTCAAGGTCTGGTGATTAAGAAGAAAGGTCCAGTTTTTGCCACAGCCTTTAGTCCACTCATGATGATCATTGTAGCCATCATGGGCTCTTTCATCTTAGCGGAAAAGATATACCTTGGAGGGTAAATTCTTTGTCCCTGTTCAATAAATTATGGTCCATAAAAATCAATTTATTTAATAATAATGACCACTAAAAATCACTAACGTCGAAAATCTAACCAACCATTTAATCGGTACCATATTTAATATTCTAGTATCTTATATTACTTGTGCCTAGTAGTATAGCCACTATTTCATGTAGCATCTTAATCTCCTAAGTTGCATGATAATGATGTGCACTTTCATACTTATCAGAATCATTTCATGAAGTACGGATTCTGTGATTAAGTTAATGTCTGCAATACTATAATCACTATTAATTCATCAACTAATCAACTCTACTCATCTCCGGTTTCGATTCATTGCAGTGTTCTTGGTGCAATCTTAATAGTAATAGGACTTTACTCAGTCCTGTGGGGAAAACACAAAGAAAAAATGGAGGATCCAGAGGAAATAGAAGATCCAGTAAAGGGTGTTCAAGGAAATGGAAGTTCAGTAATGGATGATATTGAAGCTAATGAAGTAGAGTTGCAGAAAGCAGCAGCTAACAACAAGCTTACTGTAGTCCCCATTAGTATTCCTATGCCTGAACTCTCCATGAAAGCTCAACCAAAAGCTTGATCAACTAGTAATTAAAAATGGGGGATGCCCTTTTTTTTTTCCCCTTCTCTTTTTCATCCCCATAATCCTTTTTTTTTCTTCTGCTTATAATTATATATAATTATGTGGTTTTCTTGTGTTTTTGTACCTATTTTTCCTTTCTTTTTCCATATAGTTTCTGGTTCTTGGAATATTGTAATGTGCAATGTTGTAATCTGATCAATATTCTACAGATCGAAATGAGAAAAATCCAATTCCAGGAAGAGATCAGATTTTATTCCCCAAGTTGTTTCAGTTTTTTTTTTTCAGAATTTCGTGATTTGCACGGTAGGAGAATCCTGACGTCTGATGCGTATATGGGTTGACTTTCCATTTTTGTATGTTGATCCAATTGGAATCATTCTTATCTTGCTTGTTGCTACTTTGAAAAAATAAAAAATAATTAGGGTTTGATAATTTTCTAATTTGATGGACATTAATGACAATTAAATAATATTATTTTATAAATATAAATTAAGGGTCACTGTTACTTTTTTATTACTTTACATATGTTTTTACAATCTTAAAATTGCACCTGGGGAATCTTTGTATTGCATCAGATGCTCTTATCCAATTACAAGAAGAGTAGATTAAGGGAAGTATTAGAGTAATCAAAAGCTAATTAATTAACCCTAAAATCGATTATTCTGCATTGCATCTTTAATGATGAAAGCATTTTTTGTTTAGCTTTTGCTTGCTGACAACTAAATCACTATCTCCTGATTCTATTCTCAAGAATGTAAAAGAGATGATTCTTGAGCATGCTCCCTTGGATACACAAAGCCAAAAATGTGGCTGCAATTGCATGTTCCACTATGCTTGGGGTCCATTAGGATAAATTGATAATAATGAATTAAGTGATTAAATGTATAAGGTAATTAACAAAATATTAATCATAAAAATTATGAATTGATCATGATATCTCTAAGTTTTTCTAACCCGATATTACCTGTGAAATAGTGATTCATTGAGATATATCGATAAGAATCAGCTACGTAATTATTATTTTAATGATTTTTGTTATGTATAAGAGTAATTTATATAATATTAACTATAAATGGTATGAAACTTATGATTCTTTTTGTTTTTCATATTAATATGATGATTATCGTTTTAATTTTATTCAATTTTTAATCAATACATTCTAATATCATTTGAATCTTTTAAATCTTAAACAGTTAAACCTTAAATCTCTTGTCTTACTAATTTAATTTCAAGTCCATTTTTTAAAATATTGTGTTTTATTAATTTTTATAATATATAAGAATAATTTATGAAATTATAAGAGGTTGACATGATTATAGAAAGAAATTTAATATTTAACCAATATTAATAAAATTATAACTATTAAATATATTGGTTCTTTGTTGATTTTTTTTTTTTTGGATAAAGTAAGAGGTATCTTGAGACTTGTACAATTTTTACATTATAAAAAGCAAAATTCTATTTCATCATTGTATGCTTTATAATATCTTAGGAAGTGAATTGAAACTTTATGCTCTATGAGGATAGGAATTGTTGCAATCACCATGTTTATGCTTCTTCAACACAGATTCTCATCTTACACATATACTTTGCAAAATTTGCATGCTTACATATGTGTTATTCTGAAATAATTATAAGAAGAAAAAAAAGATTAATTTTGCATAAAAGTTTGGCACCAAGAGAGCAATTCTCCAATGAAAAAGGAACTTATTAATCAAATAGATGTGATCTATTGAATTCAAACAAAACTTACATTAGTGTGTTTAAGTATAAACATAAAAAGGAAAATCAGATGGTTTACTTCTAAGCAAGGTACTATTCCAAAAATATTCCATGAGAGCCAAGAAAAGAACAAAAAAATTGAATAAAAACAATGTTAAGATAGATATAGTGCTGGTCATTTTCAATAAAATAAATATTAAAAAAATTTATAATTTTAGGCAAGACAGCAATAACTCAATATGAAGTTCATGTAAGCAATTGTATGCATAATCAATGAAAGACAAACACAAAAAACAACAACTGTGAGTTTGAATCATAATTCACTTGGGATTAGAGGTGCTTTGTTATATCATATGATAACGATGTTCCACACAAATTGTTTATCTATTCCATATGTTTCCCTTTCATTCCTCATAAAATCACTTTAAAGTTTAAATTATAATCAAATTTACCAATTCTTTCACATTTTTACATATCATTATTTAATAATCATCTTCTGGATTCTTTAATATGTATCATTTTTATGCAAATGATTTGTGGAATTGGATATGTAATTGATCTTGTGTTATATTTATAAGTTAATTAGATAGAAAGATTTATCTAATTACTCAATTTAAGTCAATAAGTTTTCTTTTTAGAACGGAAGAACCCGCAATTGCTATTTATTGGATGCGCACTGGTTAAAATTCGGATTGACGCAATAACTTGCAAATCACACCAATTAGATACTCTATACTAGGCAAATCCTGTACAAAAGGCTCGATCAAAAGAGTGTAAATATGAGGATTCAAACACAGACTCTCCACCACTCCACTAACTCGACCACTCCCTAGGAGGCTTAGGTCAATAGGTGCTTGTCACTAATTTTTGGGATTTTGACAATCTTCCATTATGATTTTTTTTTTGGTTTACTTTAGTTGACTAATATTAAATTGAATTGTTCCAAAAAAAATCCATAAAGTATACCTTTTCCTAAACTTTTTAATCCAATTATATGTTTTTAATTATAACAACCAAATTTTGTATTGTACCACGTTAAAAAAAAATAGTTATCCATTTAGGGCACAGCTTTGCCAACCATTATGAGAACCTGATGCATGCTTATGATAACTAATCTCTGAAGCTTTTTGAACTAAATAAAACAGATCTAAATGATTCTTATGTAGAATCTCTATTCATTTACATGAAGAAATAGAGGACAAAATATGGAATCCAAAATCAGATTTTTAATTAATAACTCTTAGAATAGATGCATAAAGTAGTCTTGATTTTTGCTTTGGTTGCTTAATGCGTTGGATTAGCAACAATAAAATATTATTTTGCTCTTGAATGGCATTTTTTTTTTGAAAAAAAAAAAAAAAAGGAAGTGTAGGTGTCATATGATGCATTGAGAGATCATGAGTCTGACTCCTAACTCCAATAATGTTTCCAATACATTACGTTTCTTTCTCTTTTTACAACATAATAATCTTATTCATAACTCAAAAGCATTAACCATAACAGTGACTTGTTCATCTCTCTATCTAAATTATCACATAAGGATCTATTTCTTCTTCTCTATCTATCATAAAATTCCATAATGAAAGATACTTTCTTTTAGGTGAAATGGTTGGGAAATATGTACATTCAGTGCATCAACCTAGCTATTGACAGAGATTGAATCTTTCTGGTTTGCTTAGTGATCAAATCTTAGTAGCTAAAAAAAAAGGAATTGGAAACAATCCACCAGAGTTCAAGCCATATCTCCTATCAATGTTTGGATTTCTTAGCAATAAAAGCTAAATGAATCATGGACTGCAATACCAAGAACCAATTTTTAGAACTAACTTGCTTTCTTATGAACAACCTTCTAAACTGTTGTTGATAAAGGTGATAAAACCTGATGGCTTGTTTTCTCTTTTCTTTCCTTCTTTCCCTCTTTGACATCTGTTTTCTGCAGAGCTATTTTGGTCAATATCGCCTAATTGTATTTGGTAAACTAGTTAGTACCCTATGGGAACCATTTACATGAGGTCCTATGCAAGTTAACAGACTAGCAGCCCCTAGGTACTGAATCGTCCTTGGCAAGAGCAACATAGTTGATTGGGGCTACATTAGGCAACCTGCTGCTATCTCTACGTTCCTTACCAGCTGACAATGCATTACGTCCAAGCGGAGTCGCTAATCGACGCCCAATTGGTGTTCCAACCATTGTATTACTACTGCTGCTTTGAGTCAGTGGCTTCTTTGTAGTTGGCCTTGAACCATAAAGTGCTTCCTGCTCTGCAGCAAACTGCTCTTGCAGACGTTTCTGCTCCTGCAGAAGTGATGACATTTAATTTAGTTTTGTCATCAAAAGCCTGATGTTCTAGAACCAGGCTTGACTAGGTAAAATAGGAAGGCTAAAACTATTGGAAAAGGACAAATATATGAGCCAGATCATTTGCACCATAGTGTTCAAGTAACAAAAGCAATTGGTAAAGTTCTTTACTAATCTTTTGGGCTCAATTAACTGTATGGAGCAACGAATTGATTGTTTCCAAGCCACTAAACCAGCCTTTTTAAGTAAAGCATGACAGAGAACATAGTTTTGCTATGATCCGCTATGTGATAAATTGCTTCCATAGTCCGATCAAGTCACAGATTATTTAACAACTACTACTTGAGATCCTAAGCATTTGAAGATAGGCAAGTAGCCAGCACTGCCCTTCTCTGTAAACTTGGGTGCTTTGCTTGATTAAAATCAACCAAAACCAGTTCTAAAGAATATTCAGGCCTCATTCTTACTACTGAAAATGTAAGAAAAGGCAAACAGTCAAAAGTAAGATTTACCCGAGATCGTCGCTTCTCCTCTTCCCTCCGCAGCCTAGACAGGTTGTATTCTTCTAGGGAATGCAAGAGAGGAGCCTGAAGATCATAAACAAATAACAGACCCGCAAATATCTAAATATTACTGACTTCAAAATTAACCAGGAGATTTTAGGAATCACCTTGTCATACAAGAATGGGACTCCTTTTTCTGATTCCCAGGCTTTAATTTTTGCAGTCAAATTTTCTACAATAGCTGCAAAACCATAGTTACGAAAGTTAGACCAACACATTTAGAACAATGAAAACAAAGCAAGTACATACAGCATACGGTTAAAATCTTTCTGCAATTTTCTACTCTTCATAGACAATTCACTGATGTGTTCAGTGTTTGTTTAACTATAACATATTATCCAAGTTACTCCAAAAATTGAGGTTAATCACTCATCCTCTTTTGGACATTACATACCTGAATGGCCTAACTGACATAGTCTGAATTCCTAATCTGTGACAGATAAAGTATAAACAAAAGTAATCTAGCCAGAGCCAGGTTGAGCTCACATGGTATTTTGCTGACCAGAATCCTTGCTTTCTCTGCACGTTTCAGATTCTTGTGTGCTCCTCTTCCTGCAGTATAACGATTTTCATCCTGAAAATGAAAAACAATGCACAAGAGCTTATGGTTAAAATACAGCAAAAGTAATAACAAATTATTTCCTCTAGGCCATTGTTTACAGCAACTGCTAATTGATTTTCTTCAAAGCTCTTACTTTTTCATAGTCATCAAGCCACTTTTCTTCCTCAGATGCGCATTTCCATTTCTCTACTTTATCCAAAATATCCTTCCTACTTAAAGCCAGCTCTTTTGCTTTCGCAATTTGATCGTCCACGCTGGAGAGTAGATCAGACATATCTGTGTTACCTGTCAAAGCATAGTTCAAGCTATAAACAAGTAATATCACTACCAAACAAAAACTTGAAAGACAAACAAATTGGTGCATGATTTAGAAGGGAGAGAAAAGTGTGGTTAGCATAATTCTGTACCCCAAGTGTTCTTAAATGGGACAGGTTGATTCATCAAATTACACACGAGGGTATAGGTAGTGAAACTTCGAGACAAAACAACAGAAGCAATAAAAACTCACTGGCAAATGATTAAAAAGAAAAAACTGAAAGCCCACTTCTGTTGTTCCGACACATTTTCTGACCCTGACTGTTATTGAATCACAAAAGGATCATGTAACATGTAACCTTGGGCAGAAAACGGAAGGATCTGAAGAGAGGGGAGAGGAAACAAAGATAAAGAAAAATGTAAAAGAAATGTTCTATGGACAAAGAGCATTGGAAGATACCAGACCTATAAAAAAAGGAGGCCTAGAACCTCCATTGCTAACACTTAGCATGTAAATTCCTTTCAACAATCAAGCCCTGGAAAGATGGGAAGAGACTAGCGAACAGACCAGATTCTATGAGGTTAATGAGAATCTCCCTTGCTGAATCACCATCCACATCCACGTGAACTGCTCTGTAGATTTCTTCAAGTTCATTCTGCCTCTTGAAGATCAATTCCTTCATCTTACTGACTTTGAGGATGCTCAACCTCTTAATTTCAACCTCAGCCTAAAATGACACCGGCAATGATTTCAAAATCTAGAATTTTGATCGTACAAACTCACATTGCCCACCAGAAACATCCTTTCCCCAGCTAAAAAGAAGAGAAATAAATGCAAGAAAAGTAAAAGGCAAGGCTACCTGCTCAATGACTTCAAGGGAAAGACACCCTTGTCGTGACACGTCATCCACCAAGGAAGAAACTAAAGTAGTAACATGCTCGAATTTTCTTTGCTCTTCAAGAGGTGTGTCCATGAGGTTCCATAGCTCAATCAGTATTTTTCCTAGATCTTGAAGCTACAATATGGAAAAAAAGTGGGCATGAATCTAAGAGAAGAAACAGAACTTTTAAGCAAGTAATGGCAATGGGTACTAATTACAAACATATCGACATGAAGCAGATATTATTAATAAATTGAGGATGCAAATGTTCTGAAGTACGTAGTAGTTAAGTGTCTTTTGTTGCAACAAAATAGTTGTTTTGTAGATGGAACTCCTTCTATTTAGCATCACTCAGGGTCTGTTTCCCTTTCCTGGTCTTTTTTGCCCCTCAAACTTCGGAACTATGAATAGAGAAGCTCTCTAATGATGCCAACACTTGCATGCTCTTAACGGAAAAAAGGAAGATAGGGTTCATAAGCACAAAGAATGGGCACGGAACTGAAATTTCACTCAAAAGTCACCTTTTGTAACCTTTGCTTCTTCTCATCTTTCAGTGACTGTATCGTGCTTGTTAACCTAGCCAGTGTATCGTTGCTGATGCTCATTTGGTGGACACTTGCAGCATCTAACAAGCTAGGATGAACATCGGTTAAAACCTTTGTGAAATCAATAGACATCACCACTGAGAGCCGATGGATTGTGCTAATGTTGCTATTGACCTTTTGTAACCTCAAACTCTAAGAAATAAACAAGAGCGAAAAAATAAAAAACGGCGACATATAATATGGTATTCCAACTTAATAACACAATTAGTTACACAACCTTTTCGGTTTGGAGTTCCTTAAGGTGACACTTCAGCTCCCCTAACTTCTTCACTGTCAAATCATGTTCATTAACGTGAGGATCAGCAGGCTTGATAGAGCGATCATCCCCTGCAATTTCAGCACAAATTCGAGCAATCTGCGACTGTGTCTCATAGAATTCTTTGACTCTTTCTTCCTTCTTTTTCCTCAATTCGTCAATAACAGGTTTTACAGTAGACATTTGTTGCTTAAGAGTTCCTTTTCCCTTATAGAAGAGTAAAAAAGGGATTCAATCATCAAAAATGTTTGTTCACAGGATAGTGAACTTGCATGAAAATAACTACAGCAAAAAGTTTCAGCCTTTAAATTTTACCAACCGTCTTTTCTTCCAATTTGGATAAGATGGCAGTAATTAATTGGGCAACGAATTATTGTAAGTAAATAGCATCCAAAACAAAAGCAGACAAAAAGAGAATGTGCAAACCTTTGATAAGGAGCCATTTTCACCAAGAGAAGAAAGAAGGGTGGTGATTTCAGCTTCAATCTGAGCTAATGCTTGAAGTAGATCAGCTTTATACTTTCTGCTCATATCCACTTTCCTGCGGTAAATATCAAGACATTCCTGCTCCAGTTGTAGAAGCATCTTGTCCCTCTCGCGGTCATTCTCCCCAATTTCGTCCCAAATTATCTAAAGAACAACACAACGAACGTCCAATCTAATTTTAATTCCCTTCCCAAAACTAAGAAAAACAATCTTTTGTATCACGGATAGTTTCCAGTACTCAAATTCGATTACGAACTCGAAAACAAAACAAAACACACATCAATGCATTAATAACAATCAGAAAAAAAAAGTTCCTTACTTGCAATTGGGACCAAACTTTTCTAGTCCACTGAAATTAAATTAGACTTCATTTTTTATCATAAAAATTTCAAAGAATTCGTCATATCCCGTAACCCTCTTACAACAACAACTTTACCACCAAAAAAATAAAAAACAGAGAAGGAAAAGGAATGCTCAACCTGGAGCTCCTGCAGAAGAGAAGCGCAGGTGGTGTTGGTGGGAGAGGGAGGAGGCACAGTCGTCATTTTTCACGCAATGGAGACAACAACTGCTGTACTGTTATGGGTAATTGTGCAACATGCGTATATAAACTCGCTCTAAACCCTAGAAATTTGTGAAGAAGATGATTGGATCTACAAAGAGAGAGAACGTCTTCTTTCCTTTTTTGGGATACTGATACTTTCCATACATATATACATTTGGGGACAAAATGAATCATTGCGAGTTTTGAAGATGAGATTTTGGCGCCAAAAAAGTTATGTCCAAATTGGGCTTAGACTGTTCAATAAAAAGGGCCTGGCCCAATGTAACTTTATTTATTGGGATATTCTTTATAAATTATTTTCTTTTTCAACCAAAGTTATCAAATATTACAATAATTAAATATTGAATTGAATAACATTTTATAAAAATTAATTAAATAAAATTATACAGTCTTCACCATATTATAACTTGAATATATTAACATTATATCATAACATTATGATCACAGTCAAGATTATAATCAAAATTTATTTAAAGCAATCGCGAAATTATTGTTATATTGCAATTTGTAGTTTAATAATTGGGTTTATGACTCAAATTTAAATCTTGTCTTTTCTATCGAGCAATCTAAAATTTAGTTGGACTATGATCAAAATAATATTATTTTAGTAAAATTTAATAAAATAACATCGTTTTGATTGATTAATTATTAGTCTCTTTGTTAAAATTTAACATAATAATGTTATTTGTATGAACTGATTCAGATCAAGTTATATATAACAAAATTATCATCCCCGTAATTTATATGCTTGTTAATACAAATTTCTAAATTTAATTATGTGATCTGTTAGTGAATACGTAAAACTAATTAAGTTGACATCACACAATAACTTAAGCTTTTGTGATAAAACGGTTACTTAACATAGTATCAGAGCCTCTGTGATTAAATGATTGTGAGTTCAAATCTTACTACTTACGTATTATTCAGTACAAGGTAGAATAAGTCTATGCAAATTTTAAGTTCGAAGGACTTTCACTTGAGAGAGTGTGTGAGTGAATATATAAAACCGATTAAATTGACTTCACACAATAACTTAAACTTTTGTGATGAAACAATCGCTTAACATGATCATTGATAAATTTACTAAATTTTACAATGAATATATATTCACATTATTTTAATTTTTATCATACAATAATAAATTAAGCATAGATATAAATATGAAAATCCTCTTAAATACAATCTATATGTACATATCATTGGAAGCGAAGATTTAAAACATAGACAATATCTTCACACTACAAACAAAAAGAACACAGAAGAACTCCTAACGTAATCATACAACTAGAAACAATGTTACGAATTAAGATTTTCCAAACAAGTTGACGTACCAAACATGCTTATAATGTACGTTGTGCAATGATGAGGTCACGTCTCGATTTTCTGACTAGAGTGCGGAGGTCCTCTACCTTGTAACTGTACACAACCTACGTGGCATCCAACGTGGCAAGCACTAGAGTTTGAGTTGATCAATCCCATGCATATTGGCATACAATCATCCATGCAGGTTTGAGCACTCCCCTCTTGTTCTTGCTGGCCATTGCAATTGCAAGAGCTCAATATCAGTGAAACCATCATCACTAACATCCTCCTTTTTCTGTAATATAACATCCATGTGTCTGGTTCTTGGCTTTTGTTCTTTCTTTCTTTTTACACACATATCCTAATAAAGCTCACATCTTTTTACCTTTTCATGGCTTCTTAGTTCCCTTTTCAATGGAGGAAAACACGGCTCTACAGTCAATATGAACGGTGGACATGCATTTGCCTAGAGCCTCTCTTTAAGATGAGAAATTCTTGGTAATTAGGTTGACTTATTATTCTATTCTTAAGTTATGCAAACTTATCATCCAATGGTTACTTTAGTTTGGGGTCATAAATAGCAAAGTAAGTTGTCTTGATAAGTATAAATAAAATTTGAATATGGATTAGATTTAAAATAGATTTGAGCTTATTTAAAATTAATATAAGTGGATTTAAAATGGGATTTAAATATATTGGAACTAAATTTGAGTTACATCAGATCAGGTTTAAACATTTTTTTCAAATCTAATTAGATAAATTTTATAAATTACCTTTTTTGTGAATCAATATATATATATATACACACAGAAAATACAAATACAAATTCAATAATAACATCACCCAATATTAATAATTAAGGCATGAAAGATTAAAATTTAAGAGGCCAAATAGCATGCAAAGGTATCCTTAAAGTTGACCCAAAAGGGTGTTTTCAAATTCTTTGTATTCGCAATCTTGTACTAATTTTTTCTTAATCTCATATATTTGTTTGGATGAGATGAAATAAATCAGGATTGGTTTGGTATACAGCGGATTTGATCCCAAAAGGGTAGGCTCCACCATCACCGTTGATTGACGCATCACACCGTCACGTGACTTTGACTACTCCTTTAGTCTTATCGTCCGATCCGTTTCATGCGCTTTAGTCTCGTCATTCCCTCTCTCTCTCTAAAACTCTGTCTCCCTCTCTCTCTCCGTTGCTTTCTGAGGGAAATCTAAACAAAGCCTTCAAAGCGATTGGATTATGTCACGTCACAGCAACAGCAACAACTACCGTCTTCGAGACCCAGAATTGCAATGCCGGACCTGTAAAGAAGTGCATGCATGAGCGTTTCTCAGATTTTGATTCGATAAAACCAAATGGGGCTTCACAAAAACCGATTTTGAGAATGACCCAGTTAGTAGATATTGCCAATACTGAAGAAAGTATAGTTCTTTTGCAGATTTAGATTTGGATTGATAGAATAGATTACGTAGGCTGAGATAGAATAGAACAGAGGGGGAAATTTTGTATTAGTATGTCTGAGTTGGTGGCCCGTACAGGTCGACATCAACAGCGTTACGAGGGCGGTTGTCGCCTTGTTGCTGGGTATTTCTTTATTTTTTTCGTTAATTTTGCAAATATCCATTTCGTGTTATTTTCAATGGAATGATGTTTTTGAGGCGATTTCGTTTACCTTAATATTATTTTAATGTATTAGTGAATGTCATTATCACTTATGTCAACATTTAGCTTTTTTGTTTTGATTGGATCATGGTTTCTTGATCATAAGTTTACGGCGTTCGTTTGTTAATGGCGGTGATTGATTTTATCAAGATTGACTATTCTTTTTCCCTTAAAAAGGTTTTTTCTGTTTTTTGGGTGGAGGATGTGGGGTTGGCGCCGTGGCGGTGAAAAGAAGTCTTTGTAATGAACTAACGATGAATGCACTGTCTCTCTCTTTCTCGCTCGCTCTCTTCTTGTCTATGCTTAACGGAGCTGCGGATCATATTCTTATTAGTTTCTGATGTTTGCCTCTTTGACTAGACTGATTTCTGGAATAAATTGAATATTCTTTTTCCTTTAAAAAGGTTTTTTCTTTTTTTGGGTGGAGGATGTGGGGGTGGCGCCGTGGCGGTGAAAAGAAGTCTTTGCAATGAACTAATGATGAATGCACTGTCTCTCTCTTTCTCGCTCGCTCTCTTCTTGTCTATGCTTAATGCAGTTGCGGATCATATTCTTATTAGTTTCTGATGTTTGTCTCTCTGATTAGACTGATTTCTGGAATAAATTTAGCTATGTGACTTTGTTTGCTTGGTGAAATGTGAGCTGGAGATATACGGTTGTAAGCATACGTTAACTTTTTCATGGTAGGTGGTCATTTTTTCATTTTAACGGGTATTTTAAATATGATTTTAATTTTAGACTTATTTGGCCTACTTTGAGATTTTGGGAGGTGGGGTGTAATCTGAATGGTTTTCATAAGTGGACTTCATGAATTAATTGCAAGGAAGTGCTAGGGTGCGGGTTGTTGACTAGTTACTTATGTTAAATCAACTTTCTGCTCTGCTCTATACCTGACAAATGATTTTTCTCAGAATAGAGTGCTCATATGTTTGTAAGTTTCATTTTATTTTGTTTGATTTGTCGCTATTCGAGTGCTCTTTACATCAAATGGTTGTTTGATTAGATGCCGTTAAAGCCGCTCAACCCAATAGTTAAGTTGCTAAGCCAGTGTATTTCATTGACAGGTGCATTCCGTTTCGATATAGAGCTTATGATACTAATGGTGATATTGAATCTGAAAAACTTGTTGAGGTTCTTATGATTAACACGCCAAGTGGACCAGGTCTACTTTTTCCAAAGGTATGAACATTATGCTTCTCTCCCTTTCTGAATGTGGTTGTTTGTTCTCAAATTGAAGTGGAATATGACTTCAAGATCATTTTACTGATTGGAGTTCTGGACATTATTCTGGCATTTGCATCACATCCATAAAGGTCAATGTTTTAAGGCCAAATGCTGTTGTTGGCCTTCATTTTCACTTTATTTTTGTGTTACTTGGCTGGATGATGAAGGTTTGCATGCCATCCTACTATGGAGGAACGAAAGATTGACTAATAACCCTCATAAAACCATCTTGAGCATCTAACTATCTCGTTTTTATGCTGCATCTACATATGCAAAATGTTCGGTAATTAGTCATAATTAGTTTCCTTTCATATTTTCTTGAAGGGAGGGTGGGAAAATGATGAAACTGTTGAAGAGGCTGCCGCAAGAGAAGCTATAGAAGAAGCTGGAGTTCGAGGTGAAATAATGGTAACATATACTATTATGCTTACCCTTAGTAATCAGGTTATGGAACATCAATGTACCAATAATAAAGTGTGATAGGAAGAACCGATGTTTAGCATACAAGTATTAAAGGATGCCATATCTGTAAGATCTTTGGTTAATATTTGTATGTTAACCCTTATGAAGGAAACTGAATGCCCAATCAGGAAAATGTAACATCTGAGTGCAAAATGGTTTTCTTTTCTCAAATTGCTGTAAAATCAGGTTGATGGCACAAGAGGACAGTATTACGAAGTGTTGGAGGCTGGGAAAACAGAGAGTTCTCTGCTCTGTGAATGCTTTTACCTTGATGTTAAGTAACCGGTTGAAGTCTGTAAATCGAAATACTTTCACATAATTGTCAAAAAAAAAAAAAAAATGTCTCATGCATAAGATATCTATGCAGCTTCCTTGACCAACTTCTGGATCCTTTTACCTAGGACTTGTTCTCTGGCAAGTTAGTCAAGAAGACAATCTACTTTCTAGCACTATAGCAATTGTTTTACTGTCATCCATGTACGTTGATGAAATTAAATACTTCTTCATCTCTGAATTTCAGGATTTTATTGGTGACTATCACTTCAAGAGTAAAACACATCAAGACGAGTGTTGCCCAGAAGGTTTATGCAAAGCTGCAATGTTTGCCTTGTTGGTTAAGGAGGAGCTTGACTCATGGCCGGAGCAGAGCACTCGAACAAGAAGTTGGTTGACTATACCTGAAGCGATTGAGAATTGTCGACACAAATGGATGGAAGAAGCTCTAGAGCAATTTTCGGTGTGGATTGCAGATAATACAGGGAAGGATTCAGCTGATCAAGATTGATTTGCTACATTCATAAAGAGAAATGTTAGTATCTGCATGGTCACAAAAACCCCTGATAAATTGCCAGGGAGTTTTTATTTAACTAGCTGTTCAAGAGAACATTAGTAAACGTTTTCAGAAATTAAATAGCTACTTGTTTTGTTTTGTTACAGAGTCTTGTTCATGTTACTGACCTCTGATGCATTTTATTTCAGAGGGTTAATTCATATGATTAGTGGTTTATAAATTGCTTGATAACTTTTATTCAGAAGTTTGGCCGTTGAGGTACAATCGTAATTTCAATAAAATCACCTTACTTTTTAGGCGCTCGCACTAATTGAAATTTTTCACCAATTATGTCTGGTTGATAAATTCGAAAGAAAGAGCTCTGAGTGGTCTCAAGTTGCTGAGGAAGTTTTGATGAGATGTGATTTGGTTTTAGTTCATACAGAATGTCCAATAACATTGCCTAACACGATTACATTAAGGCTCTTCCGCATACTTTTGCTTTTCATAAACCTGGTCGGCAGAAACAAGCTGTACATAGCAGAAAGATTTAAACTTTCTGAACCATCCATCCTTCAGAAAATTCTGTGTCATCTCTCTGTTGCTACAATTGTCTTTTGTTGCTTGTGTCTTCTCAAGCTTCCATCACTTGGTTTGATTCTTGATTCATTCGAAAGAGCTTCTTTTGATGAACCTGTGAAGCTAAGGTAGTTTAAATTGTTTCTAGATTGGTTTTAAGATAGAAAGAGCAGAAAATCTCAAGTATCTGCATTCCAGGGCATACACTCAATTTCTATGCTATTGATCTTGTTACTTTTACCATATCGAAAACTATCAGCTTCCCTTTTCAATTCCTGAAGTTGAGGACTTTAGATTCTATCACATATTCTAGGAAAGCCAATTGAGATAAGACAAAATTTCAGAACAGAAGTGCCGAAAATTATAAGAACTGTGAAATTATGAACTAGAACTATGAAGTATTTACATAAAAGTATTCTTACAAGAACTGATCTATGATCAGCAGTAGGAAGGAAGATCTCCAAAAACCAAAAAAGAAGAAGAAGAGTGGCTATAGTTTCTCCTCAAGCAACATGTAACTGAGAAGATCCATGGAAGAAACTTGATTGAAGCAGGCTCGTAAGACCAGCTTCGAAAGGAGGAAAAAGTTCATCAAACGACTCGAAGACCGAATCAGAGCTCGTGGATGGCTCCTCCTCCTGATACGAGCTCATGAACGGAAAGATCACAGGCTGTTGAGGATCTTCATCAACAATCCTCCGTTGAGGAACAAGTACTTCATTATCATCATACGTGTGATGACCACCACCGTTAGCGTCCATAAACCTGGTGGCATCAGAGTCTTTCCCTGTGAGTTGCTGAACGAGAGCTCTGAACTCTGAAGCATTAGCCGTTACCTTCATGGGACTGGATATGTACACAACTTTGATGGATCTCTTGCCTCTTTTCCCAACATTCTTGCTCTTCGTCTTAACCCCAAGTGAATCCATCAATAGGCAGCAAACACCAACACAATGACTCTGATGGGTTGATGACCCTTCATGAATCTGATGATAGGTCTATATAAAGAGTACAGGAGCTGGGATTTTTTAGTTTATGTGTCAAAAGGTGATTTCTTGGAAAGTGATTAGGTTGGAAAAAAGGGTTTAACAAGTTGGGATTGATGTTGATAAGCGGAAACTTGGAGGAAACATCCATCCATGAAAAGGGTGAATATATAGAAGCTTCTATCAAAGATCCTTACATGACCCGTAAGATCATCGTATGGAAGCTCTCGTGACACCTAACCAGATATGTTGATACGTCGGATTCAATGCAAGAAAAAAACGAAAATGGATATGTAGCACGTGCGCAGTCTCTTGTGACTCGGAGAAAATGGATATTTTAATTTTACTGTTTACTCTTTTTAAAAAATTTTTATCTTCCACTAGCATTTTATTAATATAACTAATAAAGTTAAAATATTCTTAATTTTAACATATTTTTAATATATAATCATTAATATTTTTATCATAAAAATTTAAAAATTTTATTAATAAAAATAATTATATATTATAAAATAGGTAAAATAATATATGATTTTTAAAATTGCTAAATTTTATATAATTAGACTTAAGTAAACTGAACATATATAAGCTCAAATGAGGTTCTATCATAAAAACAATTGGTACCAAGAAGAGTAATTCATTAAGCTTATATGCATGCTCAAGGCCATATTCTTTCGATGTGGGACAAAGTCTCACTTATATTTCAACACAACTCCCTCGCGTATGGGCTAATTTACATCCCAACACGTAACACAGTCTATCGTGGCAAGGTGGTATCGTGTAACTCAAGAGTAACCTGCTCTGATACCATGTTAAATTTTATATAATTGGGCCTAAGTAAACTGAGCATATATAAGCCTAAATGAAGTTCCACCCTAAAACTAATTGGTACTAGGAGAGTTAACTCGTTAGGCTTATATACATGCTCAAGGTCATATATTCTTTCGATGTGGGAGAAAGTTTTACTTATATTTCAACAAAAATTATTATTTGAAGTTTTATTTTTTGCATATTTAATAAATATTCATATATATATATATATAGCAACTTGAAAAAGACTTTTAAGGTATTCCAATAAATACGCTTTCACCATTTTTAGACGTAAAGGTTGAAGTTGTGTGTGAAAGGTTGAGATTTGGATAAGGAAAGGGTTTAGAATGACGAACCATCTTGCGGCCATGAACTCATCAGACAACGACGTTTTACTTTAGCTATGTAATCAGCTTGACTTGACCTTCCAGAAACCTATATATATTTTATAATATTACATTGATACGTGGCTTCATTTACTCCAACCATTTTATTCATGCATGTCCTTTTTAAAAATGGTACTAATCACAATAACACTGAAAACAATGATGACCCGCAACTGCGTTTAATCAATCTTGCGAATACCCAGTCGGATTGGTACTAGATTGGAATCTGGTACGGTACTATATTAGTACCGATTAATACCGAATATTATTTCGAATAATTTTTTAAATTTATGAAATAGTTTTTGAATTTTTTTAAAAATTACAAAATAGTCTATTGTCATATTATACAGTTATACTCTGCCTCCAAAAATCATAATAATAAATAATAATCCCAATTTAATTAAATTTATAAAATTAATTTAATAATTATTAATAAATATAATTAAATTTAAATTATATTTTTAAAATATATAAATTTCA
>JANZXR010000005.1:1907445-1945259 GCA_027575705.1 Erythroxylum echinodendron | reverse complement strand
TATTGCTGCAAACCACAGTTATAGAGTATGTGTATGAGGTTGGAAACTGGAAATGGGACATGTTCCAACGGTTTCTCCCTCAATCTGTTTGTAGGGCTATTACACTAATGAGTCCTCCGGCTGTGAAAAGGGGCGAAGACAGGATTGTCTGAGGCCCAAACCATGCTAGAGACTTCACAGTCACCTCTGTTTATGATTTAATTGCTAAGCTAGAGCTGATGCCTCAAAATCCTCTATGGCCAGCGAATTGGAAATAGGTAGGCCCACAACATATTCGCTCATTTCTGTGGCTACTGGCCAACAAGAAATTGCTTACTAATTCCCAGCGATTCGCTCGTCATCTAGCACCGGATAGCCGGTGTCAGTACTGTGGTCAGGACGAGACCAAGTTACACGCAATTAGGGAGTGACAACGGGCGACTGAGTTTTGGATTAAATTTAACCTTGAAGGGATAGTGCCCGAACTTTTTCATCAGGAAGAGGACCAATGGTTGTACATCCATCTTACTCACTCGGGGCATTTGCACCTGGGGGACTGGGCCACCATTTTTGGTACAGCTTGCTAGTACCTATGGCAATGGCTAAACCGGAGCATTTTTGAAGAGGATTTTGTATGGCCAGTTGATGGGCATCACATAGTGTTAAATTATGTGAGCTGGATCCAGAAAGTTCAGGTTGTAACCGACAGAGTCATACATTCAAGGGTTTTACCTATCGGGCGAGAATTGCGTTGGCACCCACTACCAGCAGGCTGGATCAAAGTTAATACGGATGGTGCAGTCCAACTCGGATCATCCCTAGGTACTGTTAGGGGATTATTGCGGGACTGTACAGGGCAATGGCGTAGTGGATTCTTGACTAAATTAGGCAAATGTTCACCTTTGATGGCTGAACTACGAGTGGTGCATGATGGCCTTACATTGGCTTGGACTCTGAATTACCAGCATGTGGTCCTTGAAATAGATTCGCTGGAAGTTATTAATATTTTGTCATCCTCCTAAGGGTTTTTGACTGAAGATTCTCTTTTAGTGTAGGATATCCTGGAGATGCTGGCTTGTGATTGGAACTTGCAATTTCAACATATCGCTCGAGAAGGGAATCAGAGCGTCGATCATTTGACCACGTTAGCAATGTCAAAAAGTCCAGGTATGCACATCCTGATAGAACCTCTGTCTGAAATTATGGAGTTAGTTCACCGGGATAGTCAGGGAGCGTCTTATTAATGTTGTAACTCTGTGTTGTTTTTTCCTTAGTAGTAAAAAAAAAAGATAAGTCATTGCCGCTCATTGGCTAAACTTTTTTATATTCGATTCGGTTCAAAACTAATGAAATTAACTCGGGTTGAATTCGAATTCTCTCTTTTAATTTGTGAATTTTGGGATCGAAGTTTGGATTTGAACCGTTTAAGTCTGATTCGGCTTGAAATTAATGAGTTGTTTTTAAATTTTTAATTTAAAAAATAAATTAATTAGCGCAATTAGGCTTTAGGCTAACCAAACTTAATCACACTTGAGTGATAAAACTTTGAATCTGTGTTAAGTGACCGTTTCACCATAAAAGTTTAAGCTGTTGTGTGAGGCAAACTTAATTAGTTTTATATATTCATTAACACATCTCCTCAAATGAAAGGCCTTTGGGCTTGAAACTTGTACAGACTCACTCTACTTTGTGCTGAATAATGGGTGGATGGTACGATTTGAACTCACGATCACTTGGTTACAGAGGCTCTGATATCATATTAAGCGATCGCTTCACCACAAAAGCTTAAGCTGTTATATTAGGTCAATTTAATTGATTTTATATATTTACTAACAATCTGGCTCAGCCCCTAACATAAATTTTTGGAATGGAATGGTTAAGTCCGACTAATTCATTCGTTTGTTGGCTCAAGTTAATAGGTTTAGTTTGAGATGGTCGGAATTCAAGTTAGAAAACAAATTTTGTTTAATTTTTAAGTTTTTGGTCGAATTCAAACTTCAGTTGCCTTAGTTTAATCTAACCCAAAACCTTAATATATTAAGTAAAAGAAATGTAGTTTTAAGTACAATAAAGTTATTTTTAAATTTTAATTTTAAAAGAATAAATAAATCAAACTTAATATAAACCTGAATGAGCTTTAGACCGCCCTAACTTAACAGCCTTCAAGTTATTCAAATCAAATTGGGCTTAGTCTCAATGACAAATCTTGGACTTGATCGAGCTTCAAACCAAACTCGAGCCTGAGGAGTCCAAGATTGGCTCAATTTGAGACGTGAATGTGTTAAATAAAACAATGTTTATTTGAATAAAACAATATTATTTTTCAAATTTTTATCAAAAATAAATTAATTGAGCCTTCTTGCTGTATGAGTTTTTAATATGTGAAATTTATTTAATGAATATCTGAGAAGTTGTGATCTTTAATTAGAAAATGAATTAGTATTGTTTTCCTTTTCTTATTTTCTTGTATTTATTATTTGTTTTTAAATTATTTTATATGATTTTTTAATAATTAATAAGTAATTTGTTCCGTAATTTTCAAATAAACCAAAAAGTAAATATACAAAACTCAGAGTCGTATAATAAGAAATAACATATTTTCTATGTTATTTATAATCTATTTTATTTAGAGTAACTTAATCTATAGTAATAATTGAATATAATATGAAATATATAAAAATTATAAATAAATTGATAAAATGATTTTTGTAGCCCTTAAAAAGAGAAGAAAAGAACAATATAACTACAAATACAACTACTGACCCTGGACTTGGGGTAGTTAAACTTCAGCAGCAAAACCTGAAAGAAGGATTTAGAAGTTGCTCTTGATCTTTGAAAAACAGATTGAAACATTGCATTGATCAGCTAATGAACAACTGTAATGGTTTTATGTTTCAAGTTAGTCCCAGAAAACAAGATATTTTTGTCTCTCCATTGCGATAAAAATACGAGTGAAGCGAAAAGAAAACGAACAACTATGTAAACAACTAGGAAATACAACAAATACTGACCCTGGACCTGGAGTAGTTAAGCTTCTGATTTCTGACACTATATCTGAACCTACAAACTGGAGAAGCAAAAATATCCTACGTTTTGAACACGAGTTATCGGCTGCCGTATTGACCTGATTCTCTGCGTGTCACTTTCCATTCTGATCATTCTCTTGGTCGGGCGAGCCAGAGGGAACTAAGAGCACGTAATCTGGAAAAGTAGTCGTGAATGGCAAGAAGCGCACGAGCGGACTGGCGGGTTGTCAATATTCTGTGCATTTGCTGTAGCGTTTGCTGCCGCAAGTTGTCAGCCTGAGTTCTCAAAGTTCACGAATTTGATTCAGGTATCAGTAGAAGTTGATCAACTAGGGTTTACTAGAAAAGTTATTGAGGCAGAAGAATGGTATAAGTTACCCGAAAGCTGTTACCTGCCGAATAAAGCCTTCCAGGGTTCCCAACTTTCCCATGGCCATGGCCATCTGACCCATGTAGTTTGCTACATTTCCAGATGAACCTGAGGAACCTAGTGATCCACTTGACAAAGTTTCAGCAAGAGATTGCTGCAATGCCTCCATTCCTTGAGATAACGCATCTTCTGCTTGCTGCGAAGATTGCTGCAAGTTGCTAATGCCCACCAATTGCTGATCTGTCAATGGTTCCAACTGGTTCACCAGAAGCTGCAGCGCAAGGGTATACGTTGTTATGTTTCGGGAAACGAAAAGCATGAAAACCTTCGAACAATTAAAACATCACTATGATAAGGAACGTGAAGGATAGGATTATAAACACTTCCGAGAAGTCTCTACATGCCAAAAGTTCACAAGAAGAAGAAGATGAATGAGAACCTTAAGGAGCTCAGACGATCTGAAGCCCCCAAGCCACAAGAAGCACCTCTCAGCAGGTGTCTTCCACATGCCAGAAAGCAGATGGAAAACATCAGCCTTGGCAGCATTGCTTTTCAACCTGAAAATTTCATCGTAGTGAGCCATTATACCATCAATGATGATCCGAAGTTCTCCATCACCAGCATGAGAGTTGACAGCTGACCGCAGTTCGTTAATTTGTCTATTTTGCTCTTCGAGCCACCTTGCATATTCTACATCAAAAGCCATGGCCCCTGCAAACCATGGCATCTTAGAAAGAGTGATAAATAAGCTTAGAACGAAGGCTTGAATTAGCTGTTTGAGGAATTTGCAGAAAATTGAGAACATAACAGCGGATCCAGAGATGCATGCCATAATGCAAGTACATTAATATCTACAGCTGAGAAACACACATTGGACATATACTTGGTCAAGGAAGATGTTAAGGACAAAAACAGCGAAAAATAACACGGGAAATTAAGGATGTATCAAGAATAAAATGACGCCGTCATATGAGATACGTAGTTTCCATAGCCACATGTACCGTTTCATTTACAGGATAGGTTAATGAATCAAAAGACACGTGTCCCATGTCCAGCGTAGGAAGCACTGTCACGTATCTGTTTTAACCACTTTCCAAAATCATATCTGATACGAAAAACTACCTTCCCTCTCTAAGAATCTCATTTTTCTGACCTCTTTAATTTCTTATGGAATTTACTTCTCTCTATTGCCATTTCATTCAAGTTTTCTCATCTTCACTAAAAATTCATGCTACGTTTTAGTATCAGAGCAGGATGAACCTCGGCACAATGTCAAAGGTACAAGAAACTCAACATTAAGAAGGATTGAAGAGACCATAAGAAGCCTCCTGGAAGCTCCAATGCGAAATGAAAATTATTATTAGAAAATCATAATCGGATGGACAAGCAAGAAAAGGAGTTAGGACACTTAAAGATGATGGTTCACCAGTTTATGCAGAAATATGGGAAGAGCAATAAGCCCATATCAGCAGGAAAGGAAAACACAGGCTCCATAGCCAAACATTCCACTGAAAATGAGATTTACATTGTACCCACAAGGTTCACTAAGATTGAGTTCTCAGTATTCAAAGGAGCAAAGCAAGGCTAAGAAAATGGCTTTACAAGTGTGAACAATTTTTCACCTTAGATCGCACTCCTAGCAATCTTGAGAGTTGGAATTGATGCTATCGCACTCCTAGCAATCTTGAGAGTTGGAATTGATGCTATGTATCTTAAGGGTCAAGCTCAGGTGTACTACCAATTGGTATTAAAAAACAAAAGCCAGCAGGAATCCAATTGGGGTGAAAAAACCTGTAGGTGACTTTAAGGAGTTGAAACAAGAAGGTTCAATACAAGATTATTGCCCCCTATTCGACAAGTACTCAAACAAATTAGTATTGCCAGAAAAGCTATTTGACAGGGCTCTTTTCGAAGAGCCTTAAACTTGAGTTGAAGCTCACCAGGAAGTTGCTTGGAGCTCACCATGAAGCTGCTTGAACCCCAAATCCTCCACCAGGTGTACATGACGGCAAGAAAATAGAAGGTCGTAGTGGCAGCCAATGCTCATTTGCATCATCTAAAAGGTAGAACTAAACAAATCCATAATGCTAGCAATATGGGCAAGGCATGAACAAGGCTCTCACAACAACCAAAAACAACACCTATCACAAAGACCAATCTGGAGAGTGGAATCCTATCTAATCCTAGAAACCAATGAGCCACCAGTAAGACTAATTTCATAAAAAATAACAAAGGAGAATTGTTAGCAATAGAGAGTTTTATAAGAAAAGAGCAAAAAGGATGTATTTTTGGTGTGACGAAAGGTACACACCTGAACATAAGTGCAAAAAGAAACAATTTCAATTGTATACAGTGGTGGAGAGAAAGGAACAGAACTAGATAGGGAAGAGATAACAATGGAGGAGCATGAGGAGTGGCAGAAACCAAATGTGTCCCTTCAAGCTATGATAGGGCTAAATAACAAGGAAGAACACAAATAAATAATGCCTACGGGGACTCACCAGGGAAAACCTCTGCACATACTTATTGATAATGGGGGCACTCATAATTTCTTAGATTTATCAATGATTAAAAGAAGGAGCAAAGGATTTGAGGAAATGAATCCGTTCCAAACAACAATGCCTCACTTTGCAAGGGATTTACATGGAGCTTGCAAGGGGTGAAACTCAAAATTCACAACAAATGCATTGGGGATTCCCTTGGGAGGTTGTGGCACGGTCCTTGGAGTTTAATGGCTAGTTTCACTAAATGATGTGTTGTGTAACTTCAAAAATCACATCACAGGCTTCAACTGGGACTCACCGATTATTATTGGATATTCATTAAGCATTATGGGCAATTAGCAAGGCCTTTGACAGAAATGCTTAAAAAGCAAGCTGCTAGAAAATGGAAATGGATTATAAACTGATAGCAAACCATTGAGTAACTTACCGAGGCTCTTACATGTGCCCCAGCCTTAACACTACGTGATTTGACTTAACCATTCACTATAGAGGCTGATCCAAGTGGGACGGGCATATGAGCAATTCTTCAACAAACAAGCATTCCGTTGCATTTTTGAGCAAGACATTAGCAACAAAGCATTTGGGGCTCTCTACATATGAAAAGGAGTTCTTGGCGATCAGCAAGGCAGTCAAAAAGTGGCATCATTACTTGAATGAAAGAGTGCTCAAAGTGCAAATAGACCACCAAAGCCCCAAACACCTCCTCCTTTCATCAAACTAGGCTGCCTAATTTACTAGGTTATGACTTTGAAGTGGAATATAGAAGTGGTAAGGAGAAATAGGTAGCAGACGTCTTGTCCAGAACTTCTAGTATTGAACTCTTAACTTTAACCATATGTCAGGTACACACTAACCGACTTGAGGACATTAAGAGGAGTTAGCAAGGAGATGCCACTATCCAAGATCTAATCAAGAAATTCGAAGCTGAAGAGGTAAATTCAAACACTTATGAATGGAAGAATTGCTTAGGGGGAAGGGAAGAGTTGTAGAGTTTCACAAAAACCTGAGAGATGAACTGATATCGATAACTTATGATAGCCTTCAAGGGGGTCATTCTGGAGTTGCGCAACAACAATTAAAGCAATCCAAACCACGCTTTAATGGAAAATATTGAACAAGGATGTTAGAAACTACATCAAGAACTGCATAAGTTGCCAAAGGAACAAAGATGGTAATGTTGCTTACCTAGGGTTATTACAGTAACTTTCAATGCCTGAAGAATGTTGGAGAGAAATCAACATGGACTTCATCAAGAGATTACCTACTTCTAGAGGCAAGTCAAATATATTTGTGATTGTAGATCACCTTAGCAAATATTCTCATTTCATTGCTGTTAAATACCCTTACACTGCCCCAGAAATTGCACAATTATTTATTGATCATATTTTCAAGCTTCATCGAAAGCCAGAGGCTATTGTGAGTGATCAAGACTCCTTGTTCCTAAGCATTTTTTGGTAGGAAATGTTCAAATTGAAAGGAATTAACTTGAGATTCTCCAAGGCCTACCACCCACAATCTAATGGACAAACTGAAGCTGTCAATAAGGTCTTAAAAAGCTACTTGGGGTGCTTCTGTGGTAAGGTTCCAAACAACAGGTCAGAATCGATTTCTATGGCCGAATGGTAGTATAGTACCACTCATCACACGACTACTAACTCCACACCAATTGAGCTTCTTTCGGTTACCTTCCACCATTGTATTTTCCTTACTTTGCAAGGGACTCAAAAATCCTAATAGTAGATCAAGCTATGACAAACAGGGAAGCATCTTTGTAAGCTGCAAAGTTTTAACCAAAAAGGGCACAACATCATTTAAAGCAACAAGCAGACAAGAGGTGATCAGATAGGGAATTCAAAGTAGGTCACAGGGAGTTCTTAAAACTCCAGCCTTACAGACAACATTCATTGCAAAAGAGGGTCCATCACAAGCTTTCCCCTTTACACTATGGACCTTATCGAATTGTGGAGAGGAATGGAAAGGTGTTGTACAAACTTCACTTGCTTGCAGAATCATTGATCCACCCTACATTCCATGTCTCACAAACTTAAAAGGTACATTTTTGAGCTTGAACCTATAACTGGAGAGCTACCAACACAACTCAACCATGAAACAGAGCTCCAACAGCCATTCTGGAACCATAATAAGCCTGTCATACAACTGGTAGTCCCCAGGTGAAGCAATGTGGGCTTCAGAAGAGATTCCCAAAAGCCAACATTGTGGACAAGGTTTTTAAAGAGGAAAGCAATATTACGGACAAATAGAGGGAGAAACAATGCAAGAAACAACGGACATATCAAGAATAAAATGATTATGAGTTACGTAATTTCCATAGCCACACACACCACTTCATTTACACGATAGGTTAATGAATCAAGGGACACATGTCTTATGACCAGAGGAGAAACATTACTATGTATTCATTGTATCCACCTTCCAAGATAGTATATGATATGAAAAACTACCTTCTCCCTTTATGAATCTGACTTCTCACACTTCTCTATAATTAATTCTAGAATTTACTTCTCTCTATTGCTATTTCATTCAAGTTAAATCATCTTCACTAAAAATTTGCGCAGCAGAAGAAAGAATAGATGTTACCATTTCCACTCATTGAATGAGCTTGATCTCCAGAGCTTGATATAAATATACCCTACAATCAGAAAACACAAAAACCAATTGTGATAATAAATAAAAACTCAATATGGAAATACTAATTATTAAGCACAAAGCATCAAGTAATTGAAATAATCTTCTGTTTTGACAAAGAAGCTTTTATTTGAAGCTCATATCATATAACTTACTATTTGAACATTAACACCACAAATTTTTGCAGAAACATAAGACATCACTAATTCGATTATTTATTCATCCAATACTTTAGTATCATGAATGCAAGCTACTATGGTACGAAGTCTAGCATTAATTCTGATATGCTTTACATGGATCAGAAATCACATTTCTATATGACAAAGCATCAATTAAATCTAACCTGCTGTCTTGCTCTTTGAAGTTCCTGTTCCAGTTGGGTCAACTTTAAACGGCTACTTTCCAGCTGCTGCACATATGCCTACAGGAAAAACACAAAGGACACAATTCAACCGAAGAGAAATACGGCACCAAACAAGCAAGAAAGATGTATCTCCACACAAAGTGAACATATAAGCAAGTTCACAGAACATTCACTACTGATTCAAACAAAGGAACTACGACAGAGGTATCTCCACACAAATAGAACACATATAAGCAAGTTGGCAGAATATTCATGACTGATTCAAACAAAGGAACTATCTTTCCCCTTCTCTCATAGTGCACTATTTCTAGGGAAGGCATGCATGTGCTATCCAAGCTATGATGCAAAAATGAGCTAGAGATTTGAGTAAAGAACCATCTTTTGCCTCTTCTTACCATACTCAACTAATCTCAACAAACCCTGCTGATGGTTCTGATAAATGGATAATTCTGACTTTTTTGTTGACAATTTATAGTTTTTCAATCACCATCAAGTGTTTTCATATGATCAAGCCCCATAGTTGATGATCTCATGATTTATTACCGAATGACTAACAGAGCCTAGAACAGCCATGCTAATTTGATGCTCATCGGTAACTTTCCTAGCTACCATTATACTCAAGTAGCCTTTATGTAACAAGCAAATAAATCAATCTAACATACATTTAAAATCTGCCACCTAACAAGTAAAAACTAAAACTTGCCATGTCCAAATGCCTCACAACAGAAAAAAAATTAAAAACAGAAAATAAGAAAATGAAGAAGCTTATCAATAATGATATGTACTTTCTTCCTCAGCCTGCTTTTTCTTGCTGCTTCTCTATTTTGAGCAAGCCTACGAAGTGTCTGCACTATTAATCAAGTAAGCTTTCAGTCAACACAAGTAGTTATGCTTGACTATTGTATATATAACATTTAACTTGACCTTCTGATCCAATTTATCCTTCGACCTCTCACTGGAATCAGAGGCCATAATAGCCATCGACTGACCTCTCTCAATCTGCATATAAAAGATATCAAAGTGTTAGATTGCAACAAATCCTCAAACTTTGCCCTTGTTCAGATATGAAGGAAATACGTGACAACTGCATAGAGTGGTGTGAGGGAACAGTAGCAAGTGGAAATTCTAAGCAGCCAAGAAGCAATCTTGAAAACTGTTACCGTCTAAAATAATCTGAAGACTTGCAAGGTGTAGTATATAATATATACTAACAGAGGATAGAAAGAAAATACCCTCTGACTCTTTTCATCGGTATCTGCATCTGTGGATATATCAGTCCTAGGACTGACATCTGCCATATTGGACTCTCCTCAGTTCTCTGTATGAACACTAGATAAAGATATCACGTTGAATCTGGACCGTTTTCTAAAAGCAACCTATGACAAATTCGGAAGGATAGGATGCAGTACACTACGCACAGGAAAGGCAGAAGAAGACAGTCAATTAGTAGAAGAAAATAGTTCAACTGACATATGCTTTAACAGGATTGAAGATAAAACCTGCAAGGACCCATGTCAGGGATCTTTCACAGAGGAAGAACTTAACTTTTGAACATTAAATATCCGCAGATTCTAGGAAGAACAGTTCAACAAGAAACAAAGAATAACATAATCATGTAATCTCTAAATACAACAATTTTGAAGTTGAAGAAAAATTAACAGCAACCTTGCAAAGGAAATTAAACAGTGACTTCTGAAGTTAATCTTGAAAAGAAAAGAAGGAAAAGGATTAAGACACAAAAAGAACCCAAGTTGGCTTTATTATACAAGTTTTTGAATATAAATAGATTTATTTGAATCCCAAGATCACAAACTGAACACTCAATCATTAGACACTAAACAATCGAAAGGGAAAGACAAAGAGAGACCCTCGAAGAAAATACAAGAACTCTCATCAAATATGGACATGAGGATAATCTACTTCAGTTTGCACCAATCCAGTAGATTCCATATGCCAAAATAAACCTAGCTGATGAAACAAAACCTAAAGAAAAAAGTACTAGAAAATTCTGAACTGAACTTCAGAGGAAGTTGTAGACTTACAGAAAACTTTAAAAAAGTGTAGTGGTTGAGATCGAACTCCTCCGCGCAACATTAAATTCGAAAGCTACAGTCAACATTTAACAGTAAAAGCCCTAATTCAGGATCGTTCAAGGACCAAACATACACTAAGATGTTGAGAACAGAAAATATGAGAAACACCCAGAAGCCAAAACTTAGCAAGAAGCACTAAAAAGCGCCAACTAAGAACTTGTAGATATAGAATCAGTCAACTGCTTCTAAATCCTGAGCTAATTCATCTGCCTTCCAATTCCCCTGGTGAACTAACTTCAGCCTTCAAGCAACTTTAAAACCATACGCAGCGACAAATTGATCAGTCAGACGTGAGTCTGTTTCCACTTAATAAGAACCCACTTCGATAAATCCATCACTATTTCTTACAAGATCAAAGCTTTACAGGTTGAGAGAATCGATGGAGGACGTTCCTATTCGTCTCATGAGAAGTCAACAACACACACGGACACACACACCCAAAAGCACTGACCTTCGCAGCAAAGCTCGGATGGGATCCAAGAGCTGACTAGAGTTGTAGCAATGAAGCACAACAAACCCAGAAGCTGAAATCAAAGAAACAAACTTTCACTTCTACAGGCAACTATCCAAGTCAAAATAATAGCAGAGTAAGAAACCAAACCAAACCCACCTCACTTGGGATTCTGTTTTTGATGACGATGATGATGATATAATTGTTTAGAAGAAAGTTTGAGAAAAGTATGGTGTATTGGATGACAAAAAAAATAAAAACAAGTGATGTGTGAGTATAATTCCAATTTGTATGTCTTCATCTGTGGGATGTCTTCCACTTTTCAAGTACTATTCATTCTTTAATCAATTTTGTAGTGCTTTGACATGAATTTTCTTTAAAGTTTTTTTATTTCTTATTTTTCTATATTTATTACAGGTTCTTTTTTTCTTAGTGGTTTAACTGCCCCAAATGATAAATAATACAGAGGATCTTGCTTACTGTCTGAAAACAGAACTTTGGATCCGCTCCACTTACGCTGTTCACTACACAAGCTCAATAACTATACCCACTTTAATTCTTGCCGCGTGTGATACATAACTTTCTCATCATAATATAAAATGGAAAATAACAATTTTTTTCCCAAAATGAAAATTGTTAAAAAAGACATTTATGGTTTGATTTCATAAGATTGAAAGTTGTTATCTTTTTGAATACTTATTAGATAAATTATCAAAAATAATGAAATTTGAGTTGAAGAAAACGGTTAAAAGTCAATTGGAGATGGCTGATCATTTTATAATACAATTGCCTAAACTTATCAAAAGTTGATTTAAGTGTTGAAGGAAGATATTTCCTCACAAATTTACCTAAATTCAAGTATTTGACATGAGTAAGAATTTGAAGAAACAAGATTGGTGTATTATCTCTTTTCTCAAGTATTGGTTTCCAAATGTGGCATTCAAACAATCTTTTAACTTGAGAAATAGATAAAAACAGAAAAGAGAAAGTTTGCATTTCAAGTAATTCTTGAAAAGAAAAGCGGAATATTAGTTTCCACCTTTCTAATGCACTTTGATTTGAGGCCCTTTTTGGGATGAAATTCCATTCCCTTGTTTTTGACAAAGGTTCAATCATGCCTTCAGAAGAAAGAATTGGGAACTTTCACCAGCTTCTTTATCTCCATCTGCTTTTAGAGATGGCAAAAAAAGAGGCCCCTAATCTCATCCATATTGGGCTCCATCTCAAATTTGATAACTTTTTCCTCTATCTGTAAGGAAAAACCAGATCCAGCTAACCTCAATTGAGAGCTCAACTCCAGCCCAACCCGGCTCTAATCTGTCTGTTTTCCCTATTCATTTGCTTCTTTCAGAAGCTGTGCTTAGTTTGATCCTTCTTAGTTACCATAACTACTAGTAAATCCAAGTCATTTATTTGGGTCTGGCCATCAACTGTTGTTTCTTTTGGAGCAGAACAACTAAATCAAGTCATAAGCTGACACAAATTTTCATTTAGAATAAGTTGCAAGAACAGGAATGGAGTTGCTGACTATCCTTGTTCCTGTAGTAGTTGACGCTTCTTTTTGCTACACTAAGTTCCTCATTTCATAGACACAGCATAGACATGTGAGCTACCACAAAAAAGCCGTATGACTTGTTCCCACTAGTAACTACCAACACCTTACTGTTTTGACAAAAACTAGGTCTCATGAAACAGTAATTGACAAAATAAAATATCAGTAGGAGGAGTTTTATGATTATTTGCTAGTCCACATCAAAAGTGTGTCAAGGGAAAGCACATGCACAAAGGAGACACGATATTTCAGAAATAGTTGCTCTTATAAAAGTTCTTGAGAAAATCAGAGGTGCCTTGCTCCTTAGTGTTTGAATCCTGGGCAAGCCCTTGTCGACCCAATACATATTGCCCGATTATGTGATGCCGCTGCTTAGCGTGCTCCGTGATGTTTCCCAGCTCTTCCATTCCCTTAAAAAGCAAAAGATCAATCACCTGCAGTTTTACTCCAATTAGCAAAATAGAGACATATTCCCAATGCCAAACTAAATAATATGCGCTCACAGTTAAGACATAAATTAATTCTATGACCTGCCAAGGAACTAAAGCAGACAACTTCAAGAACATAAATGTATGGCTATCATGAAAAGCATCCAATAGGTCAATTCCGGTTTAAATTGATGTAGATTCACTCAGCTGTACCCTAAGCGCCCAGCTTTGAGTACAAACAGTTACTAATGCCAGCCTCAAAGCAAATGAGAACTAGGGATCAAGGTTTTGCAACTGAGCAGCCATGGGAAGCTAGAAAATTTGACATTTTCAGGTTCAGTTGATTTACCGGATTATTCGATGACCAATTTTTGTGAAAGGATTACTACAAGATATTGAATACGTTAGTCGAACAAATTTACCGAACTAAGTGAAACTAATCAAACCTTGAACCTCTTTACAAGGCTTCCATGCCCTTATATTATAAAGAGATAAAAAGGTGTTACTTTCTTGAAGTAAATCAGACACTAATGATAAAGCGGCTAGCTACTAGCTATACCAATAGGAAAAAGAGAAAGGTCCTCAAATTGTCATTAAAACACTGCAATAAGCCGTTCTTAAATAATTGACCATGAGCGTGAGCGGTAATATTGACAACCTTCTAGCTTTAACATACTGCAAAGGACAAGAGCAGTGCTTATCAAAACAGTTAAGAACTGTATAACTTCCAAAAGGCAAGGAGACCCAATAATGTTAGAAAGAGGAAAGCATTCATAAGACACACATAAAGAAACTGAAATCCAATGGACTTCACATCAAGAAATGAAGTGCTCTCATCTCAAAAGTTATTCACAAATGAATTGAAATATCAGTTTAGGAATTTCACTACCCTCTCATCAAACAGCTCTCTTAGAAAAGCATTAAGGTTTCCTGGTTGCTCCTTCTCTGGCTCATTGTGGTTCCAAGAACTGTTTTCGTTTGCTTCGTTCATGGCATCATCTATCAGAATATAGGGTTTGTTCTCATTGTCAAAGAGAACCCAACAAAGTAACCTATCATAGTTAATACACGCAAACGAATCTAAAGATTGGAAATTTGGGGCGATGATAAACATTTAGAAAGAAAAACCCAAACTTTCCCACAGTTTACACCCAGAAGCAACACAAGGAGGATTCAGAAGAGAAAACACAACATTGGTATGTGATAATAAAGGAAGAGACGATAGAAACCTTAGGATTGGTCACTTGAGCATGTTTGCGAATCTCAGAGGCGATCGAGGATCGAAGCTCGGACGCGGTAACGACGTCGTGGAGATTGTAGATATCCATGATAGAAGGGATTGATCTACATGCTGCCTTGAAGAAATCGAAGACGCGAGCTCTTGCCTCCTGCAGACTCGCTGAGTTTGGCGGCACCTTCACGCCTGTCAATCTAAACGCCATTTTCTAGCTCGCTCCGACCGAGCTGACTCGTAGCTCATAATATGGAGCTTTAGTTAAACAACAGTGCCTTCTCTTCTTATCTGATTTTTCACAAGAATAAGAATATGGTTTTTTTTTTCAAATTTACCTCATTTTTCAATTAATAAAATGTTTTACTTTCCTGAAAATTACAAAAACATAATTAAAAATATTTTTATGAAGTTTGTCTTGTTAACTTAAATTTAAGTTTCATAAATTTTAATTAAACCTTTTAGAAACGGTCACTTAATTTATTATCAGAGAAAGTTTGGTCCGAATTATTAATTTTTCAGTTGTCCCGTTTAGATGTCCAATCTTAGTGGCCTGGTCCGATTACCGCTGCGTTTATTTCAAGTGATAACTAAATTTCTAGTCCTAGTTGCACTTGGAGAAGAGTGTTAGAGTATCACATATTGACTAAATATGAAAATGTTAAAGGGTTTATAAGTGATAAGGGTTAACTATCGAAATGACTAGTTCTAAATACTAATCATTTTGACAATAATTGACCTAAGTTCAATTATTATCAATGAATTTTACACTCTGCCTATATTAAAAATTATAATAAACTTTAAATTAATTAAAATCTAAGCTCAATAATTTATTTAAATTAATCAATTCCAAAAATTATTAAATTTAAAATTGAGCTCAAATTCAATTAAATTTAAATACTTCAAATTAAATTCAATTAAACAAAATTTAATCTGCTAAACTCAACCTAATTTATCATATAAAAATAGATTATAGTAAAATTGTATATAGGGATGATAATGAATCTAACCCAACCCAATCCTTGTAGGCTAAAACTCTGTCAAGCTCCGGGTTGAAATCCAAAATAATGACATATTAATTTATAGGAGAACCTATAGACCAGAAACAGTCCCGCCAGATCGGGCTTGGTCAACTTGAACCTATACTATTGACTTTAAATCGGGTTAAACCGGTCCAATTTACCAACTCTAATTATATAGAAGGATGAACATTTGAGTATAATACAAAGTTGGCCATAACATGTATGATAAATGTACTACAATGCTTTATCTTAACATAGTAACACTTCCATTACAAAAAAGTACAGAGAATCACTCACACAAGAAGTCGGAACAGATTGATATTATATGTCTAGTGTTAAAATGTTTGTCATCAAGAAACAGTAGAATTCATTCTCTAGGTTACATTTCTCCACATTCTGCAATCACACAAGCCAGTTTAGGACGGTTGTTCGGTCCGGTAGCCACGTTCTCTATTTTCCGGGCAACCAGAAGCCCATCTCCTAGCACCCTCTGCAGATATCAGTATTTCAGCAAATATGGCAAAGTAGTTAGTGGGAAAACTATAGCAGAAATGGGGTTTTATAGAGAGCAACACTCATTTTCATATAAGCAATCTAAACATTTTTCACTTCCACTAGATACAGCAAGGGATAGAGAGCAATACTCTCTTTTTCATACAAGCAATCTAAACATTTTTAACTTCCACCAGATGCAGGAAGGGATAGAGAGCAATACTCTCATTTTCATATAAGCAATCTAAACATTTTTTACTTCCACTAGATGCAGCAAGGGATAGAGAGCAATACTCTCATTTTCATACAAGCAATCTAAACATTTTTCACTTCCACTAGATACAGCAAGGGATTAGATAGAGCTAGTTAGTTCAAGTTTGATTACTTTTCGAATCACCACGGCAGCCTGAACCGATCTTAACATCACGTTGGTTCTCATATCGTACAGTTCAAAGAAAAATATAATAAAGAAATTGTGCAGTGGAGTACAGGGGATACCCCAAACACAACATGCTTATTGTCAAGCCAATCACATTTTGCACAAGTTATAAAGAACTGCAGTCAAATGAAGAAAAAGAATGTATTAGTTCAGGTGTGTCAGGTAAAACAAATGAAAATTCTTTTGGAGAATGAGTACGGTTTTACCTGACAACCATTTGTATTTGGCCCACTATTTGCCTGCAATTAGGAGTAAACGCGCAGTATTCAGTATCGGTGATACAGACCTCTTAAACAGTTAATCCACTAGGTGGACAAGTACTCAACCAAGACTTATCAGGAACACATGATCTTCCTTCATTTCATATTAGAGGTAAAACATGAGCACTTAGGTTCAATTTTATATGCAAATTTGAAAAAATTTTCAGAGTTTGAATATGAACTTGTTAGACTCGGAAGAAAATTCAATAGAGACTGCCTAATGGAGAGGACCATAAACATACACTACTGACCTATCGCTATTTAACTCTTACGTTTTGTGATCCCCAAGTGCGGTATATACAAACACCATATCAGATATAATAAGCAGGAGGGACAAAACATGTCATCCACCAACAAAAAGAAATCTAATGTGGAAAGATGACTTATATGTCAATCGTGATTAATTGCACAGTTTCAGAATTCATCATTGTTGACTTTAATCACAAGGCTAATCAAACACAAATGAATTGGAATTGGTGGAGTAAGGCAGGATAAAATTTTGCATGACACAACAGAAAACATGGTCAATACATGAAAAGAATTCATAAGGAAACATTATCTGATCATGTAAAACACGACCATCTCTTGGGACAAGCATGTACATACCATTGACAGTAGACCTGGGCCAGTGTGTTTGGCAATAAAGTTTTCATCTTCAAACTTGTGTCCGTATATTGAAGTGCATCCACTGCCATCGCCCTGCATAACAAAATTACTTCAAGAGTTATGTATAAAGCAAAAGAGATGGGGTTTGATGCAAGTTCATTGCTACTGATTGTAAAGCTATCATCTGGGGCTTGTAATTTCCAAATAATCCAACAAACCATACTTGTCGACATTTTAAAAACTAAAAACTACCATGAATTAATTGACTAACTTTCACCTACTAATATGGCTTTAACCAACTTCATGCCCTAAAATTGGGGTTTCATGACTTCAAAAAGGATCTCTATTTCCCCCTCTGGAATAACTTATTCAGTAGTTATGATCTTTTTAAAAAAAAAAGAGATTTGGCATGGTTATTCTGTAGAATCAGTAGCTAAGGTTTTGAAGATTTCAAGCATGCCTACGACGAAGTAAGTATGCTCTTTGCTTTTCTCCAAGATGCTTATTTTCCTTCTTCCTTCATTGCACATTGTCCAACAGCCTCCTTTCCCCCCTAAACACGAGCTAATCACTCTCAAACTTAGAATCAGAATTCTGAAACTCCTTTTTTCCCAGTTTCCTTTAGCAAGTTTTCTCTTTTACCCTTAAGATTTTAGTCTCAAGACTTCACATCCTCCTGGTTGATCAGAATTAATGAGTAATACATTCAAAATAGAGGATCGAAGGCATGAAGAACTAAATATCCACCAACCTTTACAAAGTCACCTGCTTGAATCATGAAATCTTTGATCACTCTATGGAACTGACGTCCCTTATAACCAACAGGCAAACCAGCTTTTCTGCCATTTCACACAAGAATAAAATAAACAATCAGCAATAACTTGCACCAATCTGAACACTGCCAAGGAGGCTTAAAACTCATCCTCAAAAATAATTGCACAAAACAACAAAAAGAAAAAGAAACACATAATACAAACACAAAAAGGGCTTCCACAAGCTCAAGTTGTTAATGGATCAGCATCCATAAGTGACACCAACAAACAGGCATTTCAAGAAAAGCAAATTCTTCTAATACGATGAATCATTAGCTAAGAAGTTCCGTACGTTGCCATCCACTATATGACAACAAAGCAAAGAACTTTCATGAGACAAAAGAAGCAAAGGCTAAGACTAAGAGGGAACGTCAAAGCAAATAGTGTACCTGTACTCTCCAGTACAAAACTGCCTGCAACGGGATAAACAAGGAAACCAAAAAAGACACCACCTTTAGAAATCAAACAAAATTGGGGGCTTGAAAATGAAGAAGAAAATAAAAAAGCAGAAAGCTTGATTGAGTAGTTGCTGATTATTTGTGGAAGCCACGAGTAAATGAAGGTTGACCAGATAAACCTGAAGTTTTCAGCGGTTTTGGGTGCAATATCGGCGAAAAGTTCCATCTTGATACGACCGGCAGGGATGGTTCCGATTGTAATATCGAAGAAGACAATTGGGTTTTTGGGGTTCGGAGGCCTGACGTGCCATTCCACACTCCCTGCACCTGTCGTCGCTCCGGCTGAAGCCATGAGTAATTGTGTGAGTAACTCTTGAGCTTGCAGGTGCAGCCTCTATTTAAAAGAAAGGTCTTTGTGAGTATTTAGTTGTTCATTTCTTTTACTATTTTCTCTTTTTAATTGATATTTAAGAAAATTAGGCGTTCAAAATAACTTGCTATATTTTTTAATAATTTCTAGGCTTAATTTAATTCAAACTTGATTCAAATTTTAAGGGATCCAAATCTGATCCAGTCCATTACCATTTTTAAGAATAGTTAAGATGTCTCTGGACAATCTGTCTTGTAACTAGTTCTCAAGGAAGTTGTAAGAGCATTTAAGTTGTTCGTTTGGGGACATCCTTGAATCTCTTTGCTCAGTGAAACCATGCAATGTGTCTGTGTTTTGAGTAGTAGTTGAAAGTAAGAGGAAACAAAAAGGCGTTGAGAATGGCTAATGATTTCAAGTATTTACATTCATCAGATTTTACAAAGAAACCAAACCAGAGGAGATCAAGATGCTGAAAGAATGGAAACTGTAATAAGAATGAAAGATAAGTTACAAAACTTTCTGTTTTCTTGGAACAGATACAATGTTGTTGCTTGTCTCTTCTTCCTCTGCTTTGCTGCATCTGTCAGAAAGCAAGTAAAACAGAAATGCTGTCTAAACTGAAGACTTGGGTATTTTGAACTGTTTCTTGAGAAACTGGGAGGCCTCTGAGTCACCCCTATGGCATAGTATTCTCAACAAAGTCTGAGTATCGGCACCTAGTTTGCTTCCACCGCCATATCCGGTTGTACATTTCAGGTCCTCGATCAATTCACGAGTCTGCAAGTCCAATAAAAACAAGGATATTATACGTGATCCCCGTTCCAACATGCCGGGGATGACAAATTTTCATCGGTATCTTGCAAACACTTTTCACATCCATCAGAGCATAGTATTGACAAACTAACCTCATAGCTGTGCAACTTAATAACATGTCGAACACGTGCCATATGATTTTCAACGATTCCCCTGGGAAGTCCGTCACCTCCAGAAATGAAAAATTCCTGTAACAGGACGGAAGAGAAATACAGAATAGTAAGAAGATAAAAATGTCCAATTCTCCAGCCAATGTAATTCTACTAGCGATTAGGACAAACAATCTCAAATTTTAAGTGCTCTTCAAATGTGAAAGAAATTAGAAGAGTTCTTGCAAACTAGAAGAGCTCCAAACACCTTCCTGCAAATTAACAAAGTACAATATAGTTGCCTAAACGGTAGCCGAATACCAACTTGCTCAGTTAGCTATATGAAATCAGTTCAACGTTTCATTCAACTTTATTCTACCAGCCCCTCCCATGTCATCCATTTCTCTCTCATTTTGCTTCTCTCCCCTTTTAAATGATCAAGTTGCTAGTACCTTCAAGAGCTCCACATCCTCCTCCAATAGCTTTGCATCACCTGGAAGGAAAACCCGGGAAGGTCCTCCGTCTAGTATGACACGGAGTAAGCCATCCTGCCAAAGTGGGTGGTCAGAAGGAAATTTCTGCATTTGTGAAACCTTCAAAAGAAAGCAGTTGCAAATACCAGAGAAGCTTGAAGGAGGCTTGTAACTATCCGATCCCGCAACGGTTCCATAATAACAGCACATAGTTGATTTAGTTCCTGCAGTATTTGCTCAAAATTAAGCCCTGTTTTCATGCATGAAAAAACACAGATGATTGATGACATGCATTTCTATTTTCCTGAACCTCAAAGTCAGAAACAGTGAATGTTCCTTTACCAATTTAATGTTTGACAACCATGCAGACAGCCCTCGGCAAGTAATGATGTCATATTCAGCATTAAGAGGCAGCACCATACAAAAACAGTGTCTTTTACAGAAATTTAATATGATATGGAACACATGACAGTATCAAACGAAACTCAATGCATGCATTATGTAATTTAAGATGCAAGAAGATGGTCGATTTCTAGATATTCATCCAAAGTGCTTCAATTGAAGAATGCCAGGTTGTTTTCCTTTTGGCAAACACCATCAAAGCTAGAAGAGCCCCTCCATAATAAAAAAAATGAAAGAATCATAAATTCGAGGACTAATCTTACGGTATCAAGTGGTTCAATTATTGCTTCCAGCCTAGATTGTGAAACAATGGGTTTATATAAATTCTCAATAAATGGCTCCCTCAAGTCCCAAAAGACAATTTTTGTTCCTGAAACAAGCAAAAATCAATCAATGCTAAATAACTCATTCATCCGCAAACATCAGAGCTAAACAACATTTACCAGTGAAATCACAAGTACGGTCCATAGCAGCATTTATATCTTTTCGGCTCCCGTCGAAAGAACCTCTCTGCTTGAAACTTGAGGACTTTTCATCTATGGATTTCTCTATTAACAAAGGAATTCATAAAACATCATATTAGAATGTGAGAGTATTGAATTGTAAGCATATTGATTGCCACAAAATATAGATACATGCACAAAATGTAACAAAAAGAAGAAGCATCAAGAATTGGAAACTTAAACATGACGTAAACAAGTTTGACAATCATGGACCACAAGTATTTAGTTGTCACTTAGATATCTTGGCAGAAAACTGTTACCAAATTTTTAATAAAACAGTATTAATATGGTCAACTAATATCATAAATGCTCAAACTTTTCTTTGGTTAGAAAGGGACACAAATGCAGAGGTATTCGTAGGGGTGGAGAAAGTGCACCTTCACTTGAACTGGCTTCAAAGTTAAAAATAAAAGTACATTGAGCTAAGTGCTATTTCAGCTTGGCAAATTCTTCCAAGATTTTTGTAGTTACAACTAGATGAGATTAGAAAAGCAAAGTAAAAGAAAAAGGGCATTGAAGTGTTTAACTGACTTACTAACAAACTCTTCACGAGGCTTCTTTGCTGTCCACCGCTCCATGATACTGTCTTCCAACTTATTGAGTTGAGTAATTGCATACTGTGAATTGGCAAAAAACCACATTGAATATGCCAAATGATACGTGTGGAAACAATTAGCACCTACATCTGTGATGTGCAAAATAAGAAAATATGGCTTCTAAAATTACACTTCAAGCCTCTGGTGTCTGTTTAACTTCGCAACATAATTACTGGTGAAAATAAATCTACAATTTGGCTTTTCATGTTGATGGGCTCAATGCTTAGTTTTCAGTTTCACAAATACATTGTACAAACCATCTCTTTAGTCAGTACTCACTCAGTCGGTTCTCTTCTGCCTTTGCAATTCTTAGGTGACCATGTAAAAATTCCTAACTGAGAGTAGCATGACCAGTTAGACAATGCAATTCCAATCAATAGCAGGATTATCCACAGCATGAACAGAAATTCTTTAGTGATGTGGCAACAAACCGAAGACGAATGTTATAAGATAAATTAAATCTGAAAAAACAAAATGGAAATAAGAAATTGAAACTCACATATAAAGTATTCAATTGAATACAGAGGGTTGATGTACTCTGGACGTTGATTTGACTTGGTTTCGCCTCATCAGGCACCCTGGAGTCAAATAGCTCCTTTTTAACAAAAGCTTTTATACCAGCTTCCTTTTTGAATCGAGTAAGAACTGGAATAGGTGGAATCAAATCTTCTTTATTTGCTGCATGTCAATATATCCAAGCTGTCAGATCACTAATGAGGTGTTTGAATGACAAAACAGACAAGCATTGCTAGTCCATACAGCTTAACCAGCTAAAAATGTTCAAAGAGACAGCAAATTCAAAAGGCAGTAGCCATTTTATGAAACAGGATTGTAGTTTAGGTTCCACAGAAAGCACTAAAATAATGCAGGATCATAGATAATGGTGTTGGTGAAAGAGATTGACAAGCACAGAAATAGTAACAGGATAAAGTTTAGGACTAACTCACCGATATTATCAGTAACATGATTTGCATACACTTGAAATGTATTGTCAATTCCCCTAAGAAGGCCATTCAATTCTGAAGGTCTCATTGGAACTTTAAGAGCAAAGAATTGATCGACAGTCTGCACCAAAAGGAAAAGTCATCAAGATTATTAGTTGCAGCCTCCAAAAGTAGAAACAAAACTATTGAGGAAGCATGTAAAGCTGCAAGCTTCATGCCAATGAGAACTACGTACAACCATACCTCTTCCACAATCCTATACACTTCAACAATTGAACTACCATATCGCTGCTGAGGTGATATTGGTTCCCAACGCTGGAAAAACAAATTAAGAGATGCTCAGATACATATTCGACATAGAACTTAGAACCTAAAGTCAGGGGAGTAAGTAACAAAAGGCGTAACTCAAAATGGAAACAAAGAAAAAAAATTTGTGAGACATGTTAGATGCATTTTTGGTGTGCTATAGTAGATTTACGTGTGGTGAGTACAATGAAGCAAATTTCTACATTTACCTCTTGTTGAATGGCCCTCTCAATCCAACCTAAAATCCTTCCGAGCTGTGAATTCACCCACCGCATTACAAGTGTTCCTGATATAGATTCAACCTTGAAATAGAAGCAAAACGTAAGTTGGAAAGGTAATTAATGTGAAGCAACAAAACAGCTTCATTGTTGAACACTTGAAAAAATTAGTTGACAGGCCATCATGGATGGGAAAAACTATGATGAGCAGCAATACTAATTTTAAGCAACTTACTGGGATTCTGTATCTACAATACCCTCATAAAATTCAACACAATCTTAGATGAGGACATGTACTTTTCTAGATGAATTTAGTAGGTTTAAGAATAGATACAAATTTATCCAAAGTTTTAAGAATTCATGGACAGGATTCCTCCTAGCTGATAAACAGACAGTGAGGGAGCGCCCTATATATCAGCAAGGAAACTATAATTCAAAACAACCACTCAGAGTGTCTCTGGAAAAGACGGACAAATTGCTGAGCAGATAAAAGATAAGGAAATCAACATCATACATTTCCTTATAGCTAATCTCTCATTTTCACATTGTATCTGGAAAACCAAAAAGAAAATTTATCGTTTTGTATTGACCTTTCGGTTCTTAGCTTTTAAGTCAATTTTTCATTAATCAAGTATTAGTATTAAATCCCATTTATTATTTAATGCAAAAACATTCTTCTTAATCTTCTTGGATAATGAGGGGTAAGAAATCCTAAAAGAGAGATTAAACCAGTTTGAATGCTTCAATAGTACAACTTTACCCCAAAAATTTCATTAATACCAGATCATTAGTAGTCCCCACGCAAATTTTAGCAGAGATAGTATGTCAAATACTTTTCAGTATTTCTATTTTTCAACAGCTTTAACTTTCTCATTGATATTCTGCTGAGTTAATGTTTATTTTACTCAACAACGGATATCCAACCCCTCACCTGGTATGTATTCAATTTCCGGACATTGGCTTCTGGGTTTCCCTCTACTGAGGTAATAAGTGCCATGATAAATTGCTCAAGGCTATCAGCAGCAGGAAAGACAGATACTACATCCTCTGTCAGATGCTCGGCACCATCAAGAAATGGTTTCTGAAAAAAGAAGCCAAATTCAGCATCTAAAAGTTAAAAAACGCTATTCGATGTGAAATATGTCACCAGATACCTACTGAAGGTACGTACCAACTTGTTGCCATAGAGTTTGTGCAACAGTGATGCTGAAACAACAATTGCTTGTGGATGCCTCTGAGATAAAATTGGTGTGAATCTAGACGATTCTTTCTTTAGAAGTTTCCTGATCTCCTCTGCAAGCACTGACAAAGGATGATCATGCAATGCATCGGATCTTTCAACAACATGCAATATCTGCATCAATAAGGGAAAAAAGATGCTGATGATGACTGAGAAGCACGAAGAGAAGCAAAGAGTATATTAAGAGATGCCCAGTTTAAATTTCTGAAGGAAACACGTGACATGATTAGAATTCATGTTTGCAATATGATGACATGCTAAAGGTAACAAACAATATGCTGGCAAGGAAATAAGAGAACCAGAAGTGAGAGATGGTTTGCATGTATCATGGTCATAGTCATGGCACACGTTATGCCAGGTTGCAAATATTTGTGTTTCTTTATTCATATAAAAGACATCTTAATAATTTTTACAACACAAAAGAAATAATGATGATTGAAATTTTCTTTTTCTTTATTTTTTGGCTAGGATACTTACCCTTGTAAATGCAGTCTTAATGGATGACGATATGTATGATTCTACTTGATCTCGATCTGATGTTGATTGTATTGCCTACAAGAAAGATAGAAAATGAAGCTTCATCATATGAAAGACAAGATCCTAATAATTTTTACACTGCAAAAGAAATAATGATGTTTGAAATTTCTTTTTCTTTATTTTTTGGATATACAACGATGTTTCAATATTTTCAGCGCTTTTTAAATATCAATTTTTTTTCCTGGATAATGATAATCTGCAATAATGCGACAACAGTAATGAGTACACACAAACAGAAATTAAAAGCAGAAACACTGCATACTATTTCAGATTCTTCTTTCAGGAGCCTTCGACAAATCATTGCAACTAATACTACATCCTCCATAATTGCTGAGTCCTGCACAAAACATTACCAAATTATGATTTTGCACTCTACAAAATAGAATATATCTCCAATGAGAAAGCACATATCCATTTCTTCAATTGCCAGAAAATATCATGCATGTCACCAAATTTTCTTACAACTAGAGGCAGAAATCCAACTAGTGGAGTGTGTCAACGTATGCAATTTAAAAGATATGAGGTATGGTTCTATGAGCCATGTCTAGCATTGGATTACAGACCTCAGCAAAGTGAAGATGATAGTCTCCTAGCTGCTTATCTGCCCATTTCTGTATTGGTGACAAGAAGGACTGCAGGAAAGACAGTTCTTCACCTTCAACTTTGGAGCACAAAGTTTTCAAATGTAACCTTTCTTGTGGGCCGCGTTGTTCCTTCAAAGGTATTCTCTTCAGTTGTGCAATTGCATGTCGCAAGAGTCCATGCTCTCTCGTAATGACGTACTGCAATCAAACAACCATGGGTACCAAAAATTATCAGTGGATTTCCTTCTTTATGCCAGACGAACAAATTTCTATTAAAAGAGTTAGTTTCTTATGTAGTAGAAAACCTTGGAAAAAAGAAGCAGAAAAAGGCTCTAACAAAAGGGAGACGTTTATAAAGAGATATTAAAAAGGCAAAGGACCATTGCAAGCCTAGAACAATAAATAAATTTGAGATCAAAGCTGATCGTAGGGATCTGAGTAAAACCATGCAGAAATAAAAAGTCTCGGTATTGTTCATTGCACATTTATGTTGCTGAAATAGTACTGCAGAAAATCAAACCAGATCGTGCCAAAGTATATATACTTGGAGGATAGTGTGTACTTTGCTGAAACAGTGATACCTGGCGATATAGAACTGATGCATAACATGTGTAATGGATGGTCTCCGTAATGCCTAAAACACGCCAGGTTGACTTTAAGAGCTCAAGTATTTCTTCCACTTCCTGAAATAAAAGTAAATTAATCATAAATAAAAGAAAAAAAATGAATATACCGAAATAGTGTAATTTCTATGAGCATAATACTTTCTTCTCCAAATCAAGGTGGTGATATCATAATAGGAGAATCAATTATTCTAGGCTTCATAAGATTTAATGCATAAGCATAAAAGATCACAAACCTCAGTCAGCTTTCCCTCATCTAAAATGTCAAAAACACTGAGAAGTAGTTTCTCATATATTCTGACATTGAGATGATAGCCATCTGCCCAGTGGCATACTTCTCCAGTTAAATCACCTCGAGCTGGCCTCTCAGCAAGTGGAATGGCAATCTCTCTTAAAGATCTCAAGCATTCTGCCCTTTGGACTTCACCCGCTGAAGATTGACGAAACTATGAAACAAAGAAAGAAAATGAAGAGAACAGTAACAAGGGTATCATAACAAATAAAGCAGAAAATCAACTACAAAACACATATAACAACAGGAATAAGGTTGAGAATCAGGAAATTAGCGTTTTTACAAGAGCATAATACTATACACTTGCTTCATTCTTGTAACAGCATTTGTTGATTACCCTGTACTGCCTCCAGATGATGTTTATCTAAACCAATAACATAGGACAATAAGAGGTGGAATCTTTTAATCATCGAAGCGCATACCTCAGATTCCTCAATTTTTGCCAAAAGAATCCTTAACTCGCTTGGCTTACGACCAGATTCACTGAATCCAACAGCTGCATGATTAATAAGCCCCTCCTCCAGCATGAATAACTGTGCTGAGACAAAGTGGAAGCATTTAACATAGAAAAACATATCTCCTCGTAACCCAAGTTGCAACATCTGAAGAAATCTTAACTATGAATCAAATGATAATTACATGAGATAGAGTATTACCTGTCTTTTTTGCCATCGTATGTATGCTTTTTTGTCAGAAAATTCAGTGCGTGAAATGCAACATAATAACTCCAAAGGAATCAATAATGTGTCCATTCTTTTTCCTGCTTTTCCAGAAAGAGCATTTAAAAGTCCTTGCCGTGTTCTAATGTCCATTGCTTCTGATATCTGCAATATAATAAACAGTGGTCAAATTAATTAATGCTTGGACTAGTAAGGATCAAATTCCACATACTCACATTCAACATATGGGAAGAAACCAATGCTTGAGATCTATAAAGGTTTGGAATATGAAACAATTACATCATTTACAGTTAAGGCTAGCATATTCTAGACAAACATCACAACAGTCAAATAGGTTGGAAGACAACATATGCCTTGCCCTTCAATTAGCAGTGAGATAAGATTGATGCAATGGCCTAATTGTGACATCCCATATGGGTTGGGTATCCAAATTCCCATATTGAAAAGAAATTAGTTGATGGAATGGTTTACAAGCCCAAGGATATGAATATTTATCAACTCCTATCTAACTTTTGCTTAAGTGAACCAAAATGGCCCAAAATGAAATAAAGAAATGGTATCAAAATGAAAAAAAAATGATCTTTTACAAATTTAAGTTTGGTATCCTTTTAAGTAAATGAACTTTCAATTCTGAAATGGTATCAAAATGAAAAACGTAATTTCACATCCTTTAAGTAAATGAACTTTGAGCACTTAGCAAGCCTAGCTCCTGCTAAGATCCTTATATTCAATTGTGCAGGTTGGTATATCAAAAACAAAAGCATTCATACATAATATTCTAGTTGAAAAGTATGTGGAGCATTTTCTTCAAATAAATTCTGTCATGCAACAAAAAAGGTAGACCCCCTTCAACCCTTATAACAGCCAATTTAAGGCTAAAGATCACATCTGTAAGGAAACCAAGAAAATACCTCCATCTGCGATCGCATTGTCTCTAATAAACCAACCAATCCAGGTGCACGCTCAGATTGGCTCACAACACTCCCACTTTTACTGCGACCAAGCTTCCTCATCAGCTTAGATTTTCTATCTTTCTTCTTTTCCTTTGATGGAACAATGAGGCCACTGTTAATACAATTGTAACACGGATTAATAGAAGTGAGGCTAGGAGCAAAAGGCCAAAAGAAGAGCTAAGTAACATGTGCTCGGCATAGAACGTGCTTCTTCCTATAAGAAAGCAAGAATTCGTATGCATGTATTGTGTCTGTCCCCTTTCGTAACCAAATAAGACTGCAGAAATTTACCCTGTCGCCCCAGCACATGCCAAGAGGACTTCATATGCAGTTTCACGAAGCTCATCATCAGAGATACCTGAAAGAATGAAATATAAACATATGATAAATATTCTTAAATATAGTCTGACCTTTCACACCTTTATTATTGCAAAACAGACTTCAAATATAAGGTATTGGTCCTAGAGGACATTCTAACACTGCATTCCATGGTGAATGATAACATTAAATAAAAGCAAATCATTAGCCTTTTCCAAGCTAAGGACGATGTTAAAGCCTGATTTCATCAGTAACCCTACAGTTGCAGTTTAACCAAATACACCAATAATGCCATACTACTCTGCACGCCAGCCAATATATCAGGTTGACACTCTGTTCGAACATAACACCTTTGGATGCCACCATGTGCAGCAATGTATTGAAAACATAATCATTAAACTTCCAAATCATCATTACCTGTCACAAAAGCTGGCAATTTTGGCACCAGATCAGCAGCATCATTTGAATTATGTCTGGAAACTCTGATACTATTAACTTCCTCATCATCAAGATCATCATCAAAATCTTCAATGTCATCCACAGTCAATTCTTGCTCTTCAGTGGAGTTGAACGACTCTGTTTTTGTAACACTGGCCAGTGACACAACAGGAGATGATGCAAAAACAGGGGCTGGTATTGAAGCAGGAATAGCAGGTGGTGCTCTTCTAGGAGGTGATCCTGAATATTTGGGATTTGTAACCAAGAAAAATTCATCTATTGAACCCGTACTATTCTGAAAAATGAAAAAAGAATGAACTTTAGAACTAACCAGCAAAAGGTAACGACATATTGTCCTTACAGTGTTTTAACAAGGAAACAATATATTAAAGACACAAACTGTTTCCCGAAGATATAAAGTTAAAAATTACCATTTGGGGAAAACCAGTATTATCATGGTAATCTCTTATAGCCTCTGAAAGCTCAAGCATATGACCTGCGTTCATAAAGGTCCAATTAGAGATAAATGAGAAGACACCTAGCACAAAAAGCAGAGAACCCCAAGAAATGATGAATGCAGAGCACAAGTTAACACCTTTCTTAGCACAGTTGATAACAAAATCAACACTGACTTGGTCAAGATCAATATCATCTAGCGTAACTGCCCCCGGAGGCATTACAACCTTCTTAATTAAGCTTCCAGAGAGAATAAAATCCAAAAGTACTCGACGGTCCCGACGGTATCTCTGCAATAGCTCGACCACACTCTCCCTAATTCCAGCAAGCACACAAGCCTCATGAACGAAAATTAGCAGCTAAAAGAATAAAACAAAATACTTTCAAATATAGTAATGAAACAAAAAGTTACGAACAGATACATACTCATCCATGGCAAATTGAACTAAATTCTACAAGTTCTGGCAGCTCTGCAGGATTGCTATATACACAATCTTATTGCTAAAACCCAAAAAAGGGGAACAAAAACCACGTTAGTTCATTTGATAGTAATGTAGGCCAATACAATTTTGATTCAAAATATCTTATATCATGATTTGTAACCCCCACGTTAACTTTAGAAACAACAGTTAAAAAACGAGAAAAGAAATTGAGAAAGGAGAAAGGGAGAAAGCAATCAGATCCTGAGCCTGATCCAAACAGAAAAAGTCAAAATTACATAGTTGTACCGAACTGTTTGGCTCTTGACAAAGTGAAGTTAGTAAACTTAACATATATCATTTGATCCAATGACCAACTAATAAACCAAAGAGGAAAATGCTTAAATTGTCAAAGGTTTTAGGTAGTGAAGCGAAAGCAGCTTTAACCCATCAATGTCAAAAGCGTCATCTTTAACTATTTCAGCCCAAAAGTTTCTTTCTTTATGCATTTCCCATCAATGAAATGGCAAAAATCCAAAATGGGAAGACAAGCTTACTGGAACAGTGGTGAACTAGATTGGATTGGATCTTTTCAAAAGGAAAAGATTCAACCTTGGATCTGCAAAAATGGAGACAAAAGGGATTTCTGAAATGGGATTTTAAAAAGAAACGAACTTGAATCGATGAGTGGTGGCATTGGTTAGTAGTTCACTTACTTGCTAAACCAGGAGGCCTGAGAAGAAGCCTGAAGACTAAAGATGGAGAAAATCCAAGTTGGATTTGATCTGTATAAAGATATAATAGTTTCTAAAGTTGTTTAAACGTGTCTGGTCGGGGCTTCCTAAGCCTTTTGGGTTTTGGAAGTCAGCAAGTGAAGTAATTTTCACTTCACATCCTGTTTCCCTTTATTTGATGATTGAAGATTGATATGTGAACTTGAAAAGGTTTAAAAGATCACAATGGAAAAAAAAAACCACAAAAATAATGCACTTAAAACTAATGATTAGCTTTAATTACAATTTTAAAATATAATGATTTCTTTTAGTATTCAATTAGATGCAAAATTAGTAATATTGGTATTTGATTTTTAACAAAATGGCAATGAAAGGAGCAAAGAGGTGGTTAAAAAATGATTTTTCTTAGTAGATAAATCCACAATTTCAAGGTTTTAGATTAAAAAATGGATTTTTTCTTAGCATATAAATCCACAATTTCGGGGTTTTAGGCATTAATGTAATTAGGAATTTAATTTAAATCTAAATTTGGACTTGAATTCCATTAAACTTATTTTAATTTGTTGATTTTAATAAATTAATTTAATTATTGTTAATTTAAAAATAATTTATTAAATTGAATTGAATTTGATTTGATTTGTTAATTTTGCATTAATTAGAAGCTGTTTATCATATATAAATATGATATAATACTCTTTAAATTCTATAATATGTTATTTTTTTAAAGTTGAAGACTGAAGCTTTTTAGGGTTTTAGGAGGTTTAACTTCAACTCTAGCTTGTGCCTCTCTAGCTCTTACTCGTAAAGAATGGACGTAACAGACAAGAAGATCATTATGGACGAAAGTGAAGAATCTGAAGAAGAAAATGGAGACTGGGAAGACTGGAGAGATGACGATGGGGAAGATGAGGCCGAGTCAGAGTTGGGTTTTCTGTGTTTGTTCTGTGATTCCAACTACAATTCTTGTGATGAATTATTCGAGCACTGTCGTCTATCTCACAAATTCGATTTTCATGGGATAAGAAAAGCCTCAAGTTTGGATTTTTACGGTTCCTTTAAACTTCTCAATTATGTCAGGTCTCAGGTTAGTGAGTTTGCTATCATTTGTTTAGCGGGTTTTAAGTTGTTAGTTGTTGTTAGCTGTTTGTCTTCTGCGGGCTTTCTGGAGATTGCTGGAAAAGTAATGTTTTTTTTGGGAACAATGAAGCTGCTAGTTTTAGTTGGGAAGATGGTGAAATGTGAGATGCATCAATTTCAATGAGTTCAAGTTTCTGTTTGGTGTATGGGAGATAAAGGGCATTAGGAAGAGTAGTTTAAGCATATAAAGAACGAAACTTTAAAGATTTCACGAGAATGGACCAAATACTATTGTTGTTATAAGTTCAAGTTTGTGATTCCTTTAACGACCACGTTTGATACAATTGTGAAGTTTATTCAAGTGGGGTTTCCGTAAAATGTGTTTGCTCTTGATTTTGCTATAGCTATTGTACAAAAGATTGGAACTTGGACTCAGTTCTGAACTGATAACTTTTTGACTTCATAATTCTTGGAATAATAAATGCCAAAGTTTATTTTCTCTGGAGGTTTTAGTATCACCTCGAATAGTATATTTGCAAAAATCCAGGTTAAGGTACTTGAAATTTCCCTCATAACTTCTACTTGTGGTGTTAATATTTGAAAAGACTAGGTTTAACAAGGATTACATGTTGTTTGTTTACAGTTTTCTAGCTACAAAATTTCCTAATCTTAATGCAGTGCTGCTACCAGATGAGCTTATAGTATAGTGACTTGATGTCTTATTCCACTTTCAATGTCACTCTCCAGGTGGTTGAAAACAGATGTTGGATTTGTGGGATTACTTGCCAATCGAACGAGGAGTTACAGAGTCATTTACATGAAGCAGAAAATTTCGAAGAAATTAAGCTCTTGTTGGCTGATGATAGATATTTGAAACCTTTTAGGCCAGATGATGCACTCTTATACAGTTTCAATGAAGATGAGGAAGGTGAAGAAGATTATCCTGTAACTGTTGATAAAGAGGAACTTATAAGGGATTTAGCGAATATTGAAGGGGTTAATGTTGCCTCTGAGAATATTGGGGAAAATTCCAGTTCTAGTTCTGTCCATTACATACAAAATGAACTTAATGAATCTTCCTCTGCTTCCAATGGCCATTTAGAATTGGGAAGCACTTTGAAGATGGTGACAGTCAATGGCATAGGTTCAGTGGGACATGGTGGTCCATCTGATGGAAAGCCAAGGAATATGCATTCTAAAGTTTCTCTTTTAAATCATGTCTCCCAGGATGTCAAGAAAGTTAATGAAAGTTATTTTGGGTCATACAGTTCATTCTGTATCCACCGGGAGATGATCAGTGACAAGGTATTGAGCTTTTAACTAATATTTCATGACAGGGGAAAGTGTGAGGTTATAGGTGATGCCATGTTTCTGAGAGGAAGATATTGTGTTGTGGCTATGTAGGTAAGGACAGATTCTTATAGGCAAGCTATCGTGAAAAATCCTTCTCTATTTACTGGAGCAGTTGTCATGGATGTGGGTTGTGGTACTGGCATACTAAGGTGGGCTGGCAATTGAAAAAACTCCAAATGCAAGCTTGTAGTTTATTGATCTGCATTTGATTGCTTCTATATCAAAATTCTCAAGTGTGATTTTATATAAACTTACTGTTATAAATATACATGCAGGCCAGAGTATGAATGTGAAAACATGTGTAGTCTCACAGTATGTTTAGGGAATAGAGTTGAAAGTTGAAAGTTTCATTTTACTAATCAATTTTTAAGTTAATATTCATGAAATGATCAGATAAAAACTTTATTTTGGAATACACAAAGATAATTGTAACATATTTTTCATTGTTTATTTCTTTCCATGCAGTCTTTTTGCAGCCCAAGCTGGAGCTTCAAGAGTAATTGCAGTTGAAGCCAGTGAAAAGATGGCTGCTGTGGCTACTCAGGTATATTGTGGTTTGTTTTCAATATCATCATTTATCTCTTAGCTTTATCTTATTGTTCTTCTTTTGCCCCTTAATTATAGATTGCAAAAGACAATGGCCTTTGGCGGATTGATGGCCAAACTGTAGGCAATAAACAGTCCATTGGTGTAATTGAAGTAGTTCAAGGTATGGTTGAGGAGCTTGAGAAATCCATAACAATTGAACCACATACTGTTGATGTCTTATTGAGTGAATGGATGGGTTATTGCCTACTTTATGAGTCCATGCTGAGTTCGGTGCTCCATGCTAGGGATAAATGGTTGAAACCTGGAGGAGCAATCCTCCCTGACACTGCAACTATGGTGAGCTTTTTATTCATTATTCTTAGTAGATGAAAGTTTGCAGTTGTAGGTCTGATATTATACTTTCTTTTGCTGTATCTTTTCCAGTATGCTGTGGGTTTTGGAAGAGGTGGCACCAGTATTCCGTTTTGGGAAGAGGTGTATGGCTTCAATATGTCTTGTGTTGGAAAGGAACTCGTTCATGAGGCTGCTCGGTTTCCTATTGTGGATGTTATACATGATAAGGATTTAGTCACCGATTCTGCAGTTCTCCATGTAAGTTTTCCGTTTGCCTGTCCTCTAATCCTGAGATTGATCTGAAGTTAGTGAGAAACAACTAAAACCGCCTTCTTATGTTGTTTAATCTTGCTTCAAGACTTTTGACTTGGCTACTATGAAGCCTGATGAGGTGGATATCACTGCAAGCATTAACCTCGAACCGAAATTGGGTAGCACAGAAAGCAACTCCACTGGATTAACATCAGAGACAATGTGGTGTTATGGGGTTGTCTTGTGGTTTGACACTGGCTTTACTGCCAGGTTCTGCAGAGAAACACCTACTGTTTTGACTACATCACCATATACTCCAAAAACACATTGGTCCCAAACAATCTTCACATTTAGAGAACCAATAGCAATCGCACGGGGAAAACTTTCAAGTGACAATTCTGCAGCAGTTGGCACCTATGAATGTCCTGCTGCAAGCATTCATTTACGCATCAGCATCGCCCGAGCTGCACAACATCGAAGCATTGACATTTCCCTGGAAACAACTGGAGTAAGCCTTGACGGTCGAAAACACCGCTGGCCAGTGCAGATGTTTAATCTGTCTTAGGGCAATTTTGTTTCACAACACTTTTTAGAAACACTTTAGCTTGCCATAGCCACCATGAATTCTCTTCTTATGAAACCTTTTCCCTTGTTTAACCTGGGAGAGCAGAGTTCAATGAGGAAGTTGTGATTCAAACCCAGTTGACCTGGTAGGATGAGCTTGTAACTACTGGACTACACTTTTGCTTGAGAAGCTCTGTTTGTACCATCCCAAACTGCTTAATTTTATATGATTTCTTGCACAACTTGAAAATTTTTATCAAGTTTGATCCTAAGTTGAACTTAGATCAAAATGAGTTTGATTCGTTGATTTTGACCCAGTCTAGTTTGAATTAATTTATTATCTTCAATAATAAAAGTAACAGGAAGTCATTGCAGTTAGAGTTTGTTCATATCCAAGTCTCCTGTATATTATCTCCTGTTCATAGTCTTGGTCGGTGGATGCATCTGATTGAATGAAGAAATGCATACATGTTCTTTTCCAAGTCTGGCTGTTTATTGTCCACTGTTCTTAGTCTTGGTGGGTAGTTGTATCTGATTGAATGAAGAAATGTGCACGTGTTCTTGCAGTCCTCGTGAAGAAGCACGAGTTCTCCTGGAAACCAAACTAATCCCACTGACACTAAGTTCAACAGAAAGCCTTAACTTTCCGCTGTCAATTATCAACTAAAAGACAAGTCCACACGTTAAAACATTACTTTGGTCTAATCGTTGGGTAGGCTATGTTCATATTACAGACGTCAGGATCAGTGAATTGCTCGTCTTCCTCTTTTCCTTTGTCTGATGTCATTTGGGTCAGATTTCCTGCAACACCTTTAGGAGACAGAAAAAGTTGTTCACATAACCAATTTTTTCTTGGTAATTAATGACTCCCTATATCTTTTTTCTTCATGACTTTGGCTGATATTCAACAAACAGCGCATCCCTATCGTTCATGCCTCAGTCAAGTATAGTGACAGACCAACCTTGTAAGCGGGAATAACAGTTCCTACTACTACCAAGCTAAGATGGTGACTGAATATAGCAGTTGGGTCCTCATTTCCATCCACCTACCTAACAGGTTTCCATTCCCATTCATCGACTTTACTCTGTAAATGCATAATACTTGGATCTAAGAAGTACAGAATTCCAGGAATGTAGTAACTCTCCCTTTCATTGGCTTCTTCTTTAGTTTATTGATATGCTCATGAGGAATATGATACGACAGATGTGGACTAGTGATCTGACCTGTGAACTACTAGGGAACCGGAGCCAACTTGGTATTGACTGTTGTTTTTCTTAAATTGATTCAAAGTTTCAGAACTTGAGGGAGAAGAGAAAACCCTCATACTCGCAACTTTAGAGAGTATGGAACATTAGGCCTTAAGCTTTGCTTCTTATTCTTTTCTCCGTAGGAACTTTCATCTAACACTTTGCGTGCGAATGGATGCTTCTTTCTTTCATCATAACTTTAATTCTACCGTCATATTGTAATATGACTAAAAACAAAAACTCCCTAAATAAGGTAGTATATAACTGTCTGTAAGATAACAACAAAAACCAACTATAGGCACTACTAATGTTTCATTTTTATGGAAAAACTCATTCACCATTTCTAGTTTATGAAGGTCCTTCAATCCCCCTAATGTTTCACTATTTGGGGAAAGAATCCTGGTATTTGAAATTTGACGTTCTCTTTCTTATAGATTTTCTTTTGGCCAGTTTGGATTGCACACGAAAATTTCCAAGAATGTCAGGAAAATGAGCTACCGTTAATAGAGTATCACAATCCTCTAATTATTCTTAAGAGATGACCCCTGTCTTCTGATTCTCAGTTTGTATAACAGTAGCTAATAGAATTAACATGTTAGCCCAATCTATTTAATAATGCTCCAAATATTGAGAAGTAAAATTATTCACTCCATTGATCAGACTTTTCACATTATCTACGCTTGAGTTGTCAAGAGTTGACTATTCCCGAAAAATATTTGTAACAACTTGTTCAAACCTCAAACTAACTAATTTATTACCATTGTCTGCAACCTCACAGCACCATTAAGCATGCACAACACAACACTGCTAGTATTTTTATCCGCTACAAGAAGGCTATTTTTAACAATCTCAACATGGATCGTATCATAAACTACACCAATAACAACCACCCTTGCACATCCAATAATATCGACCACACTATTAAAAACTTCTACAATACTACTAATGTTATTATCTACCTCCACTAAGATGATTTATAGACAGCTCCCCTGTTTTCATTTACTGCACCATTCTGAACATCAACTACACCAAAATGTGCACGTGTTCTTGCAGCCTCCTGAAGAACATGAGTTCTCCTGGAAACCAAACTAATCCCACGGTCACTAAATTCAACAGAAAGCTTAACTTTACACCGTCAATTACCAACTAAAAGACGAATCCACGCGTTAAAACATTACTTGAACAATCGTTAGGTAGGCTATGTTCATATTACACATGGCAGGATCAGTGAATTTGGTCTTGGCTTCGTAATTTCCTTTGTCTGCTATTATTTTGGCCAGATTCCCGGAGCACCTTTTGGAGACAGAAAAGCTTGTTCCACCGTGACTTCATCCCCAATCGTTCATGAATCAGTCAAGTACAGTGACAGTACCTTGTCAATTCTCACTTGTCTTGTCCTGCGTGATGCTTTCAGTCTGTTTGGTTAGCGCCTGTAACATGCAAAGACGGAACGAGAAAGAGATCTGAAGACGGAACAGAACAAAAATTGGAGACAGTGAGGTGTTTGATTGCGATGGACAGAACAGAGAAAATTGTCTCCGTCCTCAACACAGGAATTTGTTTGGTTGCAGTGGACAGAACAAAGAACAGTGTATAATGACAAAAATCCCCTTTCAGTATAATATATTAGAAAGATGTTTTGCATTGGTTATTTCATAATTGTATCAAAATTTATATGAACTGTATTTGTAACGCTAATTACATTAATTATTTTGTTATTATAATTTTTGTACAAACAATTATTATTGATAGAATTAATATTAATTATTATAATTGG
>JANZXR010000005.1:1874589-1887846 GCA_027575705.1 Erythroxylum echinodendron | reverse complement strand
TCAATCATGTTCATGTTCAACGAAATAAATATTAAAATAAGGAAAATAAATATTGGAGGAGTAAGGAGTGAAGAACTCTGGAAAATCCAAATACAGACGTAAAAAACAGAACTGGAATGGGTCTCTTCCTTTGCAGAGGCGTTCCCTCACGTGCGACCCAATCTCTCCTTTTTTTTCTTCAGTTCACGTCCTCTTCTCAGCCAACGTTTTTCTTCAGTCCAGCTTCAACGTGTCCTCAGGCTTACACCACTAGCTCACGTATTATGCTCTCCTCACTAGCTGCCACGTTGAAGTCTTGTAAGGCTCACATTTTCTTCTTGGCAGCTAATGTTTTGGGCTGGTTTGGAGTTTCTAGCTCCTTTTAATTCACACACTCCTCTAGTAATGCACAACTCACCTTCTGTTTTCCTTCTTTCACTGCCAAAACCACATAACATAACTATTATACGGAACTTTCTTCTCTTTTTGTAGACAACACCTCATATCCTTTTTTTTTTCTTTCCAGCTATCCTCTTTTGCTTTGGCATAGATTGTCTGCTGTTGGTGGGTCTCTCCTCATGTGTTGCATCTCCAACTTTTATTTAATTCCTCCAGCTAATGTGCGCCTCTACAGTGCTCCAACTAGTGGGTCTCTCCTCTAGCTGTAGCGTGAACTTCGTTTGGAGCTCCTCTTCAGTGTGAAATTAGTGCCTCCCAGCTCACGCACTCACCTTCATGTAACGCACAGCTCACCTCAGTCCACGCTATTTTCCTCCTCTGCTTGCTCCATTTAATTGTTGCTTTGGACAGCCTTTAATGCTATATTTTCTCCTTTGTTTTTCCTTGGACATTCCTTCATTTAATTGTTGTTGTGGTCCTTTACAACTAACATTTAGTGCATTTCCTACAAATTAAACATGAATAACTATAAATGCAAATTTTGGTAAACTAAATAATTCAGCAGAAAAAATATGTATAAAGTCCACTAATTAGTCCAGAAATTAAAAGAAAAATGCCACTCATTCTATTGAGAAAATGCATTCAACAAGGTGATGAAGATGACGATAATAGAGATGAAGATGAAAATCCTAGCTTAAAAATGAACAGAGCATGCCTTAAATTAGGACCGAATAGCCAATCATGGACGTCCCAGAACACCTCCATTCTTACTTTGTGGAGATTTATAAATTCATTACCTCTGAACTTCCATTGAAGATGCTTCACGTGAATGACCAAGTGGCCATAAATTATTACCTAAATTTCTATTTCAATCCTATAACTTGAATTGACATTATTTGTACCCCCACCAACATTGTTGTTCTTGCACTCAATTGAGATCTCACAAAGCCTACCTTTCTCGTGGAACCTTATTCTTGTGGAAAACTTTTTCTTGCCAAAGATATGCTCTTTTCTTAAGATCAAAATGGGATCGATGAGAGCATGTCTACACCCTGTTTTCCTGTAGGCGTCTTTCTTTAGATCTCTAACAAGTAGCATAACCTCTTCATCGCAAACAATGAAAACAATGTAGTCAGAGACAAGCTCAGTTTCACCATTAAATTTTGCATCTTTGTGGTCCCAGAAGATGTCTACAACTTTAGTATCCACTATAAATCTTTTGGACCATTATTTCCTCTAACAATGCCACGGTTTTTGCTCCACTTTGCAAGTGTACTAACTCTCTCCTTTAGCCCCTTCTCTTAATTGAGTGAGAATGAACGAGGAGGATCAAGTCTTTTTCAGTTTTCTTTAAAAACTACATCGTTTTAATGTTTGATTAGCGAAACAACATCATTTCTTGATGGTAATAAAACCCTCCATCATGTGACAGCTTACTGAAAGTTGTCATCTAATAGCTTGCATGCAAGTTGTTAACATCCTCTTTTTATTTTTTTACTTACAAACTAAGTGGTAGTAACCCATGAGTCTGTACCACCTTATCATTCTCCCCCTACTGACTACATGGGGTTTACTGTCATTCCTACAGATGTTCGACAAAACTCAAACTTTCCCCTGAGTAGAACTTTTGTCATCATATCTGATCCATTCTCATCTGTATGAATCTGCTCAAGTTAAAATAACTTCTTCTCTAACACCTCTCAGATCTAGTGATATCTCACATCAATATGCTTTGATCTTGAATGGAATGAGGAATTCTTCCTAAGGTGAATAGCACTCTGAATATCATAAAATAATTGATGTCTATTATGCTGAAAACCAAGTTCATATAAGAACTTCTTCATCCATATGAGCTCCTTGCAAGCTTCAGTTGTAGTAATAAATTCCACTTCAGTGATGGATAGAGCAACACATTTTTGCAATTTTTATTGTCATGACATAACTCCCCTTGTAAAGATAATTAGATAACCTGAAATAAACTTTCTCGAGTCAACATCACTGACCATGTCTGCATCTATGTAACTAACTAACACATTTTTGGTAGCTCCAAAACATACGCATATTTTGGAAGTACCACATAGATATCTGACTTTCCACTAGCACCCCAATGCTCCTTACTAGGATTTGAAAGGAACCTACTCACTATTTTAACTGCGTGAGCAATATCTGATTGTGTACATACCATGGTGTACATCAAACTTCCAACTGCAGAAACATCAGGGCTTTCATCATTTCTTCTTTCTCTTCATCCATTAAAGGGCATTGCTTAGTACTTAGCCTAAAATAATTAGCAAGAGGATAACTAATCACTTTAACTTTATCCATATTGAACCTTTGAAGTACTTTCTCACTATACTTCTCTTATGACAACTATAATTTCTTGGCGCCCCTATTTCTGATAATCGTAATGCGAAGAATTTGTTTTGCTGGCCCCAAGTCTTTCATAGCAAAAGACTTGCTTAACTACTTCTTTAAGCTATTAATCTCGTTGATATTTTCAACAAAAATCAACATATCATCAACATAAAGCAAAAGGATAATGAAGTCATGATCAGATAATTTCTACACAATAACACAATGATCTGAAGTAGTCTTCTTATAGTCTTGCCCCCTCATAACTGTCTCAAACTTCTTATACCACTGTCTTGGTGCCTATTTTAAACTATAAAGGTCATAACTGTCTCAAACTTCTTATACCACTGTCTTGGTGCCTATTTTAAACTATAAAGGTTTTTCATCAATCTGCACATATAATCCGCTTTCCCCTTTTCCTTAAAACCCTTTGGCTCCAAATCTCCATGAAGAAATGTTGTCTTGACATCCATTTTCTCAATTTTTAATTCTAGACTTGTTGCTAAACCGAGCACTGTACAGATGGATGTCATTTTTATAACTGGTAAAAATATCTTCTCAAAATCAATACCTTTTCTTTGATTGAATCCGTTAACAACCAATTTAGCTTTGAATTTTGCATGAGGATTGTGTTCTTCGTGCTTAATCTTGAACACCCACTTATTTTTCAAAGCTTTGTTCGTTTTGACAACTTCACTAACTGAAAAGTTTTATTCTTATGCAAGGACTTCATCTCATCTTGTATGGCTTAAACTCATTTCATCTTATGTTCATCTATTATAGCCTCTTGAAAAATTCTCAGGCTCTCCCCTGTTAGTAAGTAACACATAATGATCACTGGAGTATCTATTAATGGCTTATCTTACTCGTGTAGATCTCCTTATTAGAACCTGAGCAGTCTATGGTGCTGATTCTGAACGTTATCTTTATTAGAATCTTCATCTGATTGATTTTGAATGGAAGCATCATCATTAGATATGTTCAACTGGCGATTTTCAACATCTTCTCTAAATTGTCTTGACACCATTTTTGGAGGAATTAACTTTAAGTCCATTGGGTCACCATCAGTTCTTGGAATATCCTTTCTAACTTTGTCAAAATCTTTAATGGTTTGATCCTCGACAAATATAGCATTATGACTCTGAATCAGCTTCTTCTCGACTGAATCATAAAACTGATAGCCGAATTGATCTTCTCCATAACCAATAAATATACACTGGTGAGTCTTGACATCAATCGTGGATCTCTCATCTTTAGGGATATGGATATAAGCTTTGCAACTTAATAGCCTTAGATGATCATAGGAAACACTCTTTCTTAACCATACTTTCTCTGAAACATTATACTGTAAAGGAATGCAAGATGAACGATTTAATGCATGTACTACTGTGAATAAAGTCTCACCCCAAAATGTCTTAGGCAACTTTACATGTGAAAGTAGGTATTTAACTCTCTCCATCAAAGTCCTGTTCATCCTCTCAACTAAACCATTCAACTACGGTGTCTTAGGAGGAGTAGTATAATGTCGAATACCATGCTCTTTTCAATAAATGTCAAATAGTCTAGTGTATTCTCCACTATTGTCTATTCGAATGCATTTCAACTTCTTCCCAGTTTCTCTTTCAACTAAGGCATGGAATTGCTTGAAAACATCTAATACTTGATCTTTAGTCTTCAAGGTGTATACCCACGTCTTCCTAGAATGGTCATTAATAAAAGTCACAAAGTATTGAGCACCATTAAGTGAATTTGGCATTGGCCCATATAAAACTAAGTGTACTAATCCAACATGGTCTTCATCCCAAAAGGAGGATAACTTTTGAAAGTGACTCCATTTTGCCTATTAGATAATCAACAAACTTCTTTACATGCACCTAGTCAATTCCAAATAATACATTATTTTTCACCAATCGAGTCATTCTCTTTTCGCTCATATGACCGAGTCTCATTTGCTATAATTCAATTACACCATCTTTCTCCATTGGAGTCACAACATCATTGGAGAGCTTTGTCTGTATCACTTACAACTTTGAGCACTTCTCATCTTTGGAGATTAACAAGGAGCTTTTAGTAAGTTTCCATTTGTCATCTTTGAAAACTACTACAAAAACCTTCATCATCAAGTATGCCAATAGAGATCAGATTTAGGTAAAGATCAAAAACATGTCTGACATCTTTTATAGGCAGTCTCATGTCATTTTCTATCTCCAAGTAAATATCACCTTTTCTAGTTATTTTGTCTAAATTGCTATTTCCCATTTTAATGACACCTAAATCTCCTTGTGTATATGATGAGAAGAGTTCTTTATATGATATGGCATGAATAGTGACTCCACTGTCATTTATCTAGTTGAACTCACAAGATGCACTATTCACATCATTATTATATGAGACGATGTGAAAGTCATCAATGGTGGAAGTCGTCGATGAGAGTTCATCATCATTGCTATCATCTTTCTTGACTTCTTTGCCTTTGCTCCTTTCTTCTTTGAACTTCCAACATAAACTTTTGATATAACCCTTCTTTTTACAGTGATGACACTCGACATTTCCATATTTATTTGATCTTCCTCTACTCTTATCTCTAAAATTCAGACTTCTAGATTTGCTCCTCCTCCTAAAACTTGCGACCAATACTTTTGACTGTGTTGAAAAGGCCAAACTCTGTGATCTTTGTCTCATTTCTTCATTCAGAATTTCACTTTTTATAGATTCCATGTTAACAATACCATCAACTGTAGAATTGGTGATTGATATCTTCAAAGTCTCCTAAGACTCTGGCAGGGAGGTAAGCAAGAAAAGGGAAGGCACTTTATAATTGAACTTGATGCCCATTCCTAATAATTAATCCACGATCCCTAAAATTGATTCAAGGGATCTGCCATGGAGGCACCTTCTTGATGTTTTATCTGCACTAATTTTGTTAAGTAAAATAATATATTGTTACTGGTTTTTGAGGCATACAACTTTTTGAGCTTCTTCCACAATGTTCGTGCTTGAGTCTCATTGCACATATGGCTATACACATTATCTTCGACAAATTGGCAAATAAAACTACATACCTGCTCATGCTCAAACGCCTACTGGTCATCTAATTTATTTTTAGGTTTTGATGTGGTAAACACCGGTAAATGCATTTTTGTGACGAACAGAAGATTTTTCATTTTGTTTTTCCATGTGTGGTAGTTGGAGCTATTTAGGCTAATCATCTTGCTTATTTGGCTTCCATATTCGATAAGAAAGCCTTTGACATAGAACTGAACCTCGCTCCGATACCATTTGTTGGGAAAAATTATAAATTATACCTCACAGATACAGTAAGTGAGGAAATAGCACACAAAAATTTAACTTTGCTCATCCTTTAATTTAGGCTACGTCCACGGGCCAAACTCCAAATAAATGTTCCACTAATAAAAATAGTAGGTACAAAGAGTGAAAAATGATATAACAAAATAGTGACATTCACACATTAGGTGTTTCCCAAATTTACTATCCCTAAGATAATATCCTCACTATTTTTTCACTCACCTTTTTAGAAAAATGTTTCCTAAAATATCCCAAAATCACTCTCTTAGACAAAATGGCTCTTTAAAATTCACTTTCTAACTCACCACATGCACACATCTCATGCACTTCTCATGTGCATCTCATCTAAAGAGAGGAGGAAGGGAGGGTATTTTATAAACCCTCCATCATGTGACAGCTTGCTGTAAGTTGTCATCTAACAGCTTGCTTAACGCAAGCTGTTAACAACTTTTTTTTTTTTAACTTTCAAACTAAGTGCGGGTACCCCATGAATCGGTACTGCCTTACACCACTACAAGAGTAAAGACATTTGGTGACAATTTTTTAGTGACTAACTATTGTTTCGTGACAAATACGAGTTTTTTTGTGACAAAACAATTAATTGACACTATTGTTTGGATTATCTGTGATGATTTATTTTTTTCTCACTAATACAATGGTAATTGTGACAATTTAGTTTCTTTCACAATTAAATTGTCACTATTAATATATTAATAGTGTTAAAATTTATTTTATCACTAACTTTTGTCACTAAAAGCCTATGAAATTTGGTGCCAAAATAATTTTAGTGAGAATTAATTGTATTTGTGATAAAACATATGTTGGTAACTAATATTTTCTATTTGTTGTGACAAAATATAATTTGATCACTAATATTGTTTTCTTGTTGTGACGAAACGGTTTATCGTCACACAATATTTTACTTATTGTGACAAAAAAAATTGTCAATAAATATGTAATTAATTATTGTCTACGTCATATTGTCACAATAACCGAATCATAACTATGGTCCCCACTATTTGTAATTTATTGATAATTTTTTATGACTAACTATTTCTTATCATCACAAATATGAGTTATTTTAGTAAGAAGACAATTAATTGACACTATTGTTTGGATGATCTATGATGATTTATATTTTTGTCACTAATGCAATGGTAATTGTGACAATTCAGTTTATTTCTTAATTAAGTTATCACTATTAATATACTAATATTAATATGATTAAGTTTTGTCATTAAAAGCCTATGCAATTCGGCGCAAAAAAATTTAGGCGGAAATTAACTGTAATTGTGGCAAAACATATGTTAGTAACTAATATTTTTTATTTGTTGTGACAAAATATAGTTTGATTACTAATATTTTTTTCTTATTGTGATCGAAACAGTTTATCGTCACAATATTTTACTTGTTGTGACAAAAAAATTTTGTCAATAAATATTCAATTAATTAGTATGTACTTAATATTGTCACAATAACCGAACTATAACTATGGTTACTAGTATTTGTAATTTAGTGATAATTTTTATGACGAACAATTATTTTGTCACAAATACGAGTCTTTTGTGACAAGACAATTGATTGACACTATTATTTGAATTATTTGTGATGATTAATTTTTTTGTTACTAGTATAATGATAATTGTGACAATTTAGTATCTTTCTTAATTAAGCTGTCACTATTAATATATTAATAGTGTCAAATTTTCTTTTATGACCAAGTTTTGTCATTAAAAGCCTATGCAATTTGCAGCCAAAAAAATGTTAGTAGGAATTAATTTTAATTATGACAAAACATATGTTAGTAACTAATATTTTCTATTCGTTGTGACAAAATATAGTTTTGTCACTAATATTTTTTTCTTGTTATGATGCAACGATTTACCGTCACACAATATTTTACTTATTGTGACGAAGACTTTTGTCAATAAATATTCAATTAATTAGAGTGTTCTTATTATTGTCACAATAATAAAACTATAACTATGGTCACTACTATTCATAATTTAGTGACAATTTTTGTGTGACTACTATAGCTATGCGCATTACTATTTGTAATTTTAGTGAAAAGAAATTTTGTTGTCACTTGATCAACATTTTTTTACAAAAGTTATTGTAAATATAAATGTAACAAATTAATGATAAATATTTTTTGTTATAATAACATATTAAAATTAACCACTCTAAAAATAAATTTTATCATTATTGTAAAAATTTAGAGATGAGAAACTACTCGTTATGATTTTTCTTTAATATGATTATTTGAAATTTTTTTAAATATTTTCAAATAAAATATTCAAACTACATATATTGATAATCCAAAGTAATATTTTACATATCAACAGATATTTAGAATATATAACTTTGAAATTTCATTAAAAAATTAAAAAAATTAAATGTTTAAATATAATAAAAATCTTGTTTCAAAATATTAAACAAAACTCTTAACTTATTGAAAATTAAAAACAAAGTTCTTATCAATGGTCAATCATTGTCATCGTCGTCTTCCTCATTTTCACTGAATTTGTTTTATCATCATCCACAAAAGTATCTTCTTCTTTTTTTAGAAAGGCCTATAAAAGTATCTTCATCACAATCAATTTCATCATCTTCTCCAGCACTCATAGTATCAATATTTAACAAATTTCCTTCAACAATTGCAGCATCTAGATCAAATCTATCTAAAGATATTGTATTAGTATCATCCTCTAAAGTAGATTTGTGAAATGTAAAGCCAAAATTTTCATTTTCTTAGCATGACTCATGTCTTTTATAATAGTGTTTAATTTTAACAGTGTCGAGACAAGTGACACAAAAACTGTATGTACAGAAAATGATTAATTTTGCATGTGATAGATTGTTACTATTTTATTTGATAAGGAAAAATTATTTACAAAGTTTATTGATAATTTTTAAGAAATTAATAATTAATAAATATCTTGATATAAGTATCTTATCATTAACCACATTAAGTTTTACAATAAACAATATAACACCAATACCAAAATAGAAAATCAAAATCTCAACTTCTATATATTTGTACTTAAATATAGAAATATTTTTTAATTCAAACTTTTTAATTTTAACAGAATTTCTAAAGTTAATATATCTATCTCAATACTTTTATTTTCACTGATAACTTAACAATTAAGAATTAAAGTTAAACATAAACAAAAAAATTTTAAAAATTATAAATAGTTAATATTTGCAGTAAAATATTAAATCTATTAACTTTTACATAGATTAAGAAGATGTAATTTATTACCATTGAAACACTACATAAAAAAGGTTAATGCTCTTTTCATATTTTGATGTTCCCAATCAAATCGTTCTTCTGCCATTTAAAAGATAGCACTTTCTCCTAAAAATAGACACCATCCTTTTCTCTCTTTCTTTCCAACGCATTTGCAACTTTTGTCTCTTCGTTTTTCTTCCATTTTGAACATAAATTAATTAAGGAGAAGAAGACATTCGTATACTTGGATTGTTTCTGACACTTCCTTTTTAACACCGAAAATTCTCTCCCTCTCAACACAACACTTTCTGCCTTCGTAGAAATATCATTGAATTTGTTTCCACTGAAATCTTGACCAGCCAACCCAAAATTTTCTATCTTCTACTTTTCTCCTGGTATGCTTTATTGGTGTTTGGATGCTTGTTTTTTGGATTAATATGCGTAATGTTGTTGTTTGATCCAAACAAATATCTAGACCCTCATCTGGGCTTCTCTTGTTATCTTAATTTAGGATTGTGGAATTTATTGCTTACTTTCGTTTTCTTTGCCTGCAATTTAGCCGCATCAATTCTGGTTCTTTGTAGTCTACTTCATTTTCTTTGTTTTTCAGATCGGTTGCAGCCAACTGAATTGTTGTTTGAAGTAGATTTTAGATTTCATAAAAAATGATGCCAAAGTCCTTGGATATCTCTTTATATGAGGATTGTTTCTGACACTTTCTTTTTAACACCGAAAACTATTGTGCTTGGAGTTGGTGATCAATTGAAAATGGCAAAAGGAAAGAATGGTGAGGACGGCGAGACTATGTAATATGGTACATGGATTGATGCCTACGGTACTGATGGTGGTGGTTCAAGTTGCAAGCTGTGGAGTGAATGTGCTTTACAAATTGGCAGTAAATGATGGAATGAGTTTGAGAATTATTATTGCATATTGCTTTCTATTTGTGACGGCTTTCATGGTTCCCATTTTAGTCATCATTGAAAAGTTTGTGTTCCTTTCCTAAGTTTTATTTTATCAACCACATTCCTCATGAGTAATATTAGCTTTAATATTTTATAAATTAATTAACTGATTTTATTTTTATTTATTTTGTAGGAAACAAATCTACAATGAACTTCATCCTGAAAAATAGCCAGAAAATTTTACCTTAGAGATTTTAGCTTAAATTAGTATATAGTAGTTTGAGATAATTGTAATAAATAATTTTCTTGGATATTAAAATTTTCAATTTTATATAGTACAAATTAGAATTCTATACATTTTGGTGATTTATATCTATTATATATATATATATATACTAATAATTTTTATTTGCTCGTCTGATAATACCTTGACATTAAAAATCTATATCGTTTGTGACAACTTCTATTTTATGGCCACCAATGCAAAATTTTTTATCGATTAAGTAATTAAAATTTTAAATTTAATAATAATATTTGCAAAAAATATGAACACATTAGTAATAAATTAATTGTAACATATAACATTTATACTTGTGACGAAATTTGTTAGACAATATAGCCACTGATGTAAATTTGTTTTATTTCATTGATTAATTGATAGTTTTATTTGTGATAGTAATAAACATGTTAGTGATGATACTTATTGTAAGAACTAATTTTCAATTTTATGACGAAATGATGTTGAAATTTTTATTAAAATTTTAGTGACCAAAAAGTAATAGATACTAATAAAAATATTATTAGTGACCAATATTTTGTCACTATTTATAATTATTTTAGCGACGAAAATATTGTAACAATAAAATGAAGTACTGTTACGCTATATTCGTCACTCTCAAATTCAAATCATTTTTTTGAAACATCTACAAAGGAAAGTTGGCTTCTATCCATTATATATAATTAATATTTAGTATATAATTAATATTTAGATATTCAATTTAAATTGAATTTATAATAAATATGTAAAGTTGTTACCATATAGTGTTGTCACATATTTCATAGGTTTTAGTGCCAACACTTTTGTCACAATACAATGCAGTTTTGTTACGATTTAATTCGTTACTACTTTATATTATTTGTGTCGACAAACTTGTGATCATAAATATGTAAAGTCGTTGTTACTATATAATGTTGTCACACATTCCATAGGTTTTAGTGTTTGCACTTTTGTCACAATACAATTTAGTTCTGTTACGACTTAATTCGTCACTACTTTATATTATTGGTGACGACAAAACTTGTCATTAATATATAACGTTTTTGTGATCATATAATTTTATCACACATTTCACAAGTTTTAGTGTCAGTATTTATGTCACAAAAGTGTTGCATAATTATGACGATTTTTTAAATTAGTCACTATTTCAGTAGTGACAGAGGTATTTATGATAAGAGGTGATGACTTCAAATATTGGACACTATTAATAATAGTGACTAATATTATTGCTTTTAGTGACAAATTTTATTATCACTAAAAATACAATTTCTTGTAGTGTACTTTAAAGGTACAAGTTCATATTCTGCTTTGGATCTTCTGATGCTTTTATTTTGTAATAGTCTAGAATCATGACAACCAACCTTGTATTCGGAATAAACAAATGTGGTATACCTGTCACCAATTTCTATAAAAGAGAACGTTTATAATACCTGGAAGTGGGATTTGCTGCTACAGAGGAATACCTTAATTACTCAACGAAATTATGTTTTTATAACTGGAGTCACTAACGTAGTGAAACAAAATTCTTCCTTTGCCTTTCCTGATCCCATACTAAAAGAAAATAGTGTTACGATAGGTTCACAGAAGCAGCTCGAAACCAAAACAACAAGTTTTAAGTCAAATCTTCATTTGTTTACAAACCAAACGAACTGAGTTAATAAATAAGCCAAGCTGAGAATCCTCTCTTTATAAAACAAATTTCAGCCATTATTTTACGATCCCGTCCCTCCATATTACCATTCTCACAATTTGGTTTAAATGGTGATTGCATTCTAGCATTTTCTAGCTCCTGGTCAAGCTGACAAGTATAAGGTTCACTCAGCAACCTCCAGCATCCTTGTTATTCTTGTTTTTTAACCAAGGGGAAAGCAGTTTTAAGTCCAAAAAATGAGAAATGAAGGCAGCGTAATTGCTTGCATCACTACAACAAGTAGCCCTTTGGTTATGTTTTTTATTTGCTATGAATTTAAAATCGTAGCTAAAAGTAATCTTTTGACGACGATTTTTGGAAATCATTGGCAACATTTTCTAAGATCGTTGCTAAATGGCAAGCCTTTAGCAATGATTCAGTAATATCTTCACCAAAGTGTAAGCCTTTGGCGATGCTTTCTTAAAATCATTGCAAAAGGTTTACCTTTTAGTGACGGTTTGGTTTAGTATTATTGTCGCCAAAGGGTAAGCCTTTGACAAAAAACTTTATAATCTTTGCAAAATGCACGACCTTTAGTAACGATTTTAGATTTGTAGCCAAATGCTTAAATAACAAAATAAAACTCTTATTTATAATTATGAATTCACTAACTTTCACTTAGTCATTTTATAACTAAGCATCATATTGATAAAAAGAAAATTTTAATATTATTGATAATGATTCTAAGTCTAAAAATATATTTAAGTAATATCAATGTCACATTAATTCAAAATTTTATGAAACTATAATTTAAAATTAATTAATATTACAAATATTTATATTTTTTATTTTTCTCTTTTAAATTATATAATTTTACAATTTTATATGATGTCCCAAAATTTTCAAATAGTTTTAACTTGAAATTTGTAATATAATGATATATGAATCTTAAAGAAAAAATAAATTATGATATATGGTATGTAATGGAAGATAATGCCATATGGTAAGTAATAAAATATTTTAATGACATCTTTAACTATTATTAAAGACAAACTAATAAATAAAGAAAAAAAAGATAATGAATTTTTACATCTATTCTGTTGGAATCCAACCGTGATCGAATCACGGGCGCAGCGGAAACAACAAAAAATTTTACGGATTCCGAGCGGATCCC
>JANZXR010000005.1:1797050-1859038 GCA_027575705.1 Erythroxylum echinodendron | reverse complement strand
GTCCAATTAATTGAGTGATCCAAGCCTAGTACTTACACAATTACTCCCTGTGGGACGATATTATACTATACTACGTGGGACCCGTGAACTTGCGGAATCACACCAAGTTTCTTGTGGCTTTACCAATGAGATTGAGCATTGGCCTAATCACTCTCTTCTTTTCAATAGTTTCAATGCTTGCAGCTTTTAGCTCAGCTCTTCATATAGTTCTTGTACACAGAATTGGCTGGATTGCAGTTGCAATTGGCCTTGTGGCTTGTGTTCCAGTGACCTTATTTGCATTCTTACAGTTCCCTCTCTTGTTGCAAATCATTTCTTCAACCTTTGGACCTAGCATTTTCGACCCGCAGAGTAAAGAAATCATCTACTAGTTACCAGAGAAGCAAGCTTCAGAGCAAATCCACCACTGAAACCAATGCTCAAACACCTATCATGCATGAAGATACCATCCAATTTGTTTCAAGTTAATGTGTCTGCTTGTTGTGTGTTATTGTAAATTTGGGATCAAGTTTATGTGTCTGCTTGTTGTGTGCTATTGTAAATATGGGATTTGGTTTCTTTTATGTTTTCTGTTTTTAATATATATTTTTTAGATAAAAATAAAAAGTTATGTTGTTAATTTCGATGTAATTATATTTGTATTATTGAAAATATTATATATTTAAAATTAAAAATAGATTATTTTTAATGAATTAAATTTATGTTAATCTTTTGTATAATTATGAATAAAAATTATTTTATTTTATTTTATTAACATAAATAATTTAAATTTAATTTTGTTTTAATCATTGAATCAAAATTTTTAAGAAATTAATATATTTTGAACATATTTTAAATTTAATTATATTTATTAGTCATATTTTATTTTATTTTATTAAAAAATTAAATTAAATTAAATTATCCATAATTTTAATTACTTAAATATATAATATTAAATTAAATAATAATTAATATATTAAATAATTAAATAATATATATTTAATTGATAGTAAAAAAAATACTACAACAACAAAAAAAATTGGTGAGAGCCAAGTTATTATGTAAGGTCTTGAAAAGTTTAAAAGTACGCAGCCTTACGCCTAATTGATAGGAAGGTGATAGACCTACGAACATATACATATTTATATAATAAAACAATAATAATTAAAACTTCAGTTATTAATTATTTAGCTACAATTGTTTATGGTTTCAATACTGTGTTTCAACGGATTGAACTATGGAATTCACTACGAAGGATTAAGACTTCAGTTAATGCCCCATGGATAGTTAGTGGTGACTTTAACTCCATCTTATTCAGATCGGAAGAGGAAGGAAATTGCAACTTGTTCAATTATTCTCCTGACATGTTCGATTGTATGCAGGAGGTGGAAATGACTGACTTAAAATTTGAAGGACATCAGTTCACTTGGTCAAATAAACAAAATTCTATTTGTTTGTTTATTTGGCACATCCAGAAGAAGCCGGATAGGGTAATGGTGAACGTGGAATGGTTGAATACTTACTCAGGAAGCACAGTACAATTTCTGTTCAGACCATACTCCTAGTAGGTTGTAAATTTGTTTACTTCTACCAAAACCCATCATCCTTTCAGATTTAACAATTTTCTAGTTAATATGAAAGGTTACCAAGAAGCAATAATGAACGGTTTGGAGAATGAGTTTTATGGAACCAAACAGTACATTTGCCTCCAAAAGCTCAAGACTATTAAAAAAGAGTTGAAGAATCTAAACACCCGGAGAGGTCAGAATATCTCTAAGGAGTTAGAAACAGCTAGAGAAAATCTGTCAGTCATTCAAAAAGCTTTGGTTGACAATCCCCCTGTTCTCGCTACAGCTGAAAAGGAAGCCCTTAAAAATTACTTGCAATTGGTGGATAATCACTATTTTTTATTGAAGCAGAGAGCTAGATTAAATTTGATAAAGGATGGGGATAGGTGCTTAAAATTCTTCTTTAACTCTGTATTAGCCCGGAAGAATATTAACAGAATCACTTCCATTAAAATTGAAGCAGGTGAAGTTGTGTTCGGGCAAGAAGATCTTGTTAAAGAAGCCTTGAATTATTATAAAAACCTATTTGGTTCAGAAGCTTCCCCAACAGGACTTGGAGATGTTCTTGAGCAATTTATTTCAGCAGGACTCCCTGAACAGAAGGCTTCTAGGTTAATCAGTCCAGTTACAGATAAGGAGATAGAGAGGGTGGTTTTCAATATGAATGGCTCTAAAGCTCTGGGACTTGATGGATTAAATGGGGTTTTCTATCAAAAAACCTGGAGTAATGTGGGAGGATTTGTTAAGGAGGCTATGCATGAATTCTTTCTAAAAAGAGTCTTGCTGAAAGAGATCAACAAGACATTCCTTTTTCTAGTCCCTAAATACTCCCATCTGACCTCATGGAGTGACTACAGACCTATTTATTGCACAAATTTCCTCTATAAGATTATTGCAAAAATTTTGGCAAATAGATTGAAGGAGGTTCTTCCCTTTCTCATTAGTGAGAATCAAGGAGCTTTTATGAGCAGCAAGGATATAGGGGATAATATTCTACTAGTACAAAAGCTACTGGAAGGGTATAATCGCAGCAATAGTCCTCAAAATTGTACTATCAAAGTTGATTTACAAAAAACTTTTGATAATGTGAACTGGAGTTTTCTAATTCAGATCATGGAAATCATAAAATTTCCCTATAGATTCTTAAGATGGATTCAAGAGTGCATTCTCTACTGCCTCTTGTGGTGTTCAAATAAATGGGAACTCCTCGGAAATTTTTAAAGGAAAAAAAGGATTGAGATAAGGGGATCCTCTATCCCCTTATCTATTCCTAATATGCATAGAGGTCCTTACCCAAATGCTGAAGCAGAATATTTCTAAGGACTCTAGATTTAGATACCATGCTAAATTCAAGAAACTCTCTCTAAAAAGCTTATGTTTTATAGATGATCTTATCCTTTTAGACAAGGCAAATATCCATTCAATCTCTCTTCTGATGAATACACTCAGTCTTTTCAAGGGGTGGTCGGGATTAGGTATTAATCTTTAAAAGAGTTTTTTCATACTTTCCAAAAGCGCATCTCACTTAGCTCATGCCTTGTCTATAACTACGGGACTAGAAGCCAAGGATCCTCCTCTTCTTTATTTAGGGATCCTTATACAATCTAGAAGGGTAAGTTTTTGTGAATGTATACCACTAATTGAAAAAATTTAGAAAAGATTTGGTTCATAGATAAATAGAGCCCTATCTTATGGAGGGAAACTCCAGCTTCTGAAATCAGTCATTATGTCAATGCAAACCTACTGGTGTTCCTACTTCTTCCCCTCCAAAGGGCTTATTAAATCTATCAAAAAACTATGAAGCAGTTTCTATAGGGGAAAGGCATTGGGGAGAAAGAAATAGCAAAAGTAAATTGGTAGACTGCTTGCCAACCGAAAGAAGGAGGAGGTTTAGGACTAGAATCAATTAGTAAGAAAAATGGGTTACTTATGACCAAGAGGATTTGGAGAATCCTAGGAGAAAAACAATCATTGTGGATTAAATGGATTCACATCTATATATTAAAAGGTGAGTTTTTGGGTTCTAAAGATCAAAGATAGTTACTCTTGATTCTTTAACAAAATCCTAAGGATGAGGGAAGAAATTCAGCAGCATATTACTTGCCAAATAGGGACTGAAGAAAGGATTTCCTTCTGGTATGACAATTGGAAAGGGCAGGGAGATTTAATTCAAAATCCGTTGGCTATATCTCTATTGGAGAGATTCCTTAAGAAAACAACACTTCTTGAATTAGTCAGAAATGGTACTTGGCTGTTAACATCAGATGAGATAAGAATTTTGTCTATTCAACAATTTAGAAGCTTCAGAGATAGTGATATCTATTTATGGCATGGGATCCCAATTTCAGAAATATCTATGAGGGAAGCTAGGCAGCTGAGGGATGGGACTGTAAACAGAGTAAGATGGTATTCCCAAATTTGGAACAAGTTTCTTAGACCTAATGATAACTTTCTTCTCTGGTTAGTTATATTGGATACACTCAGCACAATGAATCGGCTGAAGTTCTTATCCTTATCTAAGACTTGTATCCTTTGCAATCTAGAGGATGAAACTAGTGAACACCTCTTCTTTGAGTGCATATTCACTAAAGAATTGTGGACAATAATCTCTAGACTGTGTGTTCCTGGTTTTAACTATTGTAAACTTTCAGGCATTCTACAAGAGCTACCTCTTATGCACATTTCTAGAACTAACAGGGATACATTCACGATCTTGGCGGCTACATGTACCCAAGCAGTATGGAAGGAGAGGAATAATAGAAGATTCAAGTGGAAATATATTTCTATATTCTCTCTTATAGATCTCACAATTGTAAGCATAAGGGAACAACTGATTATTAATCAGTTAAACCTTCACTATAGTAGAGGTATAACCCTCACTTGGAGATTATAACCCTTACCATATTCTAAAGTATGCTACTTTAATAAGATAATACAAACTTACAACCTAGCTCAGTTTAGATCAGTCAAGTAATCCCTATCATTCAACCTAGGTTCATATCAGAATAGTTCAGAAAGTGATCATGCATAGTTCAGTTATTTCAGTTCAGAACAGATCAGAAAGAAATCATGCATTTCTCTTCTCATTTCTCTCGATATTCTACTGAAATAAAAGGAGTTTTGGTTTTTACTTGAGGAACATGAAAGGGCTTTCTCAGTTTATCTCATTTGTAGAAGATTCATGAAGGAGTACTATAGATCTAAAGGGTTTTGGATATATTATTCGAGAAGACAAAGTAATAATAGAAGGGAGAAATTGGAGTGGGTAACTTTACTTGAGAGACGATCTCCCCTTCAGTATCATCTTTGGTTGGCTGAATCTCCAAACCTTTAACATAACGAGAGTTGAGGAGTAAGGGAAATAACCTAGAAAGCATTAATTGGGAAAAGGAGTCACAATAGTGGAAGATGAGAATATTACCTGGGAAGAGAGCTCCATGGCGCAGAGAAAGGAGGGGGACCCATTAGAGGAAGGAGGAAGTTAACCCACCTTCAGATTTTCCAAAGGTCCATCTCCGTTCCCAAATACGAAAAGGCAAGGAAGAGTCGAGAAAGTGAAGAATCGTTATACCCTAATTGTAATAGTCGGTTGCTTTATTTCGTTTCCAAACGATGTCATCCAGTTGCTATATTCACAGAAAAACTAGAATCTTCAGGTGGGTCTATCCCACGTGTCACGTTGTTTCTTCTTTAATTCTTTAATGAAATTTTTTAATTTTTCAAAAAAACTAAGAGAGAGTACTACATATTAAAAATTTAGACTAAATATAAGAAATATGGCTTGAAGGAAAATACTTGAAAGATCTAAGAGAGCGAGAAAGATCTCTTTATGTGAGATTCTTTATCTGTATTTTAGTATATCAAAATTTTGTATTGAGACTATAGTTTTGATAAGTTCCACCAAAGTCATATCAAAAAATAAAAATAAAAAATCACAATTTTCATAAAATTTAAAAACTGAAAAAATCAAAACTAAAAATATAAAGTAAAAACTCAAACAAACCGATTTTTAATAAATTAAAAAAATCTATTTATTTGATTGTTTAATTTCTATTTTTAATTTTAATTTCTTGTGGTTTTTAAAATTTTTGAAAACTAAAAACAAAACCTAAAAACTACATTGTTCTTGTGCAGGGAGTGAAATGGGTGGCAGCTCTATTCGTCCTGGTAGCTTGTGTCCTCAATTTCCTCTTCTTATTCAAGTAGGCCCCAGTTTCCATTTCATTGGCTGCCATTTCTGCTTAACGTTGAGGTTCGAAAGAAATGGATGTTCTGGAGTATTTTATAGACTGTAGGGTTTGAACTATGGAGGAAACTATAAGCTTCCTGACATTTTCTGCAAGTTGTTTCTTGTCAATTGACTTAGTTGGAGAAAACCTTTTAGCATTGTCAGGATTGAAGGGGATACACTCTTCAAAAACCTGAAGCAAACCGTTGTGTGATGAGGTTATTTTATTAGATTAGTGAATAGAACTTGAAAGAATTTGAAGCTAGCACTGCCAGTTGCATTAAGAACATCACTTAAAGGTCTCTGTCTTTGCATTTGTTGAGATTAGCATGGATCTAACGTTTCGACTTTCTAGTTTCTATGCATCCCTTTATGATGATCGGAAAATGCAGAGGTACGAGTACCTTCAATGACCTCCGAAAGATAGATTCCTCCTCAGGCAGGCCTCTTCTAGAAAGGAGAAGTATTTCAGCTTCAAGTTTTCCATGTGTTAAGAGTTGAGCAGGCGCAGCAACCAAACGTGTGTCTTGACTATAAACTTCCTGACATTTTCCGCAAGTTGTTTGTTGCCAATTGATTAGCATTGTCAGGATTGAAGAGGATACACTTTTCAAAATCTGGAACAATCTGTTTGTGTGATGAGGTGATTGTATTGGACCAACGGATAGAACTTGAACGAATTTGCAGCTAACACTGCCAGTTGCATTAAGAACAGCACTAGGAAGGTCTTGTCTTTGCATTTGCTGAGATTATTTTGCCTGTAATATAGTTGCTCAGAACTAAAGTTTCCCTTTTTAATGCATCCCTCTATGGTGATCGAAATATGGTGACCTTCGAAAGATCAATTCCTCCATCAGGTAGGGAATAATCGATCCAAGGCTCATTGTCATCCTTAATCATAATTAGCTCCTAAGAAGTAGTTTAATTAGTCGAATTTTTCGTACCTCTAAAACTTACAAATTTAAGTCTCAACTTTGTGATTGAGCCTATGAGTTTTTTATTTAATTTTAATTCACTAATAAGTCACGTAATTTATTCAAATTATGTAATTTATCTATTATTATATGCACGTGATAATTTATCTAGTTAGGCAAATAATGAATTTAAATTCGGTCATATAGTTATTAAAAATTTACAATTCACATTCTTATAGAAATTTTTGACGTATTAAAATTCAGGTTAAAGATCTTGTAAATAGATCTTAGCAGTTCTTTTGTATCTTTTAACTCTTGTCTATTGTAATTAGCCTATATAATAAGTATGTATTATTATAATAATAATTATTAGGATCTTTAGGATTGTCATTAATATTGTTATAATTATTTTGTTTATGATTATTAATGTTAGTATGATTGTTATTATTATTAATATTTTCTATTATTATTAGTATTATTTTTTGTATTTTTACTATTATTTGTATCTATCAATTATTTTATTTGATGTCATTTTTCTATTATTAATATTAATATAATTTAATTTTAATTCCTTTTTCTTCTTCTCATTTATGTGAGTCATTTGAAAAACAATCTCTCTACTAGTTAGGAGCAAGGTTGCGTACTATTGAACCTCTTCAGATTCTACTTCTTAGCGAATTTTTTACTAGGTATTATTATATTAGTAGTTGTTGTTCTTGTTAAATTTCACTTTTTTTTGTGTAAACATATATATAAAAAGATAAATTATGTATAAGCCATATAAAAATATGAAAAAAAATCAACAGCAAGAAAATCCCAAAACCCTAGATTTTTCAATCTTTCATGATAATGACAATACTAAATACATATATGTACGAGAAAAGGAAAAAATCTAATGTCTAAAGTGCGCGCGCGCCCACAATAGTGACACTAGTGAACCAATCCAAAATTAAGCACGTGTCCTCTATGATCCTATATTGAAAATAAATAAAAAGTTAAAATTAAAATAGTGATTTTTTATTTTTATCTTATTCAGTTGCTTGGACCCCACTCAATAAAATAAATGTAGTTATTATTATTTTATTAGATTTTTTTCCTTTATAATATTATAAAAAATCTATGGCCATTTAATGCTATTTACTTACTCAGGAAAATAAAATAAACAAGATATTAAAATTAAGTAGAGTAAATAATTGTAAAAAACAAGCTTCCTATTTATATAAACTCTCCCTCTCTCTCTCTCTCTCTCTCCCGCAATTCCTCACGTCTTCGAATCACACCAGGTCTGTCTCTCTGTCCCTGTCTCTGTTTGTGTTTCTTGGTTTGTTTGTACTGCAATTACTTGGGACTGTTATATTGATCATGTTGCTTAAGAGCTGTTCTCTGATTTGTGTGATTTGATGGGTGTAGGTGGGCGACATAGAGGAAGATCTGATGTACTTGCTGGTGGATCTTAATTATACTCAAGATCATGATGCCCCTTGAAAATAAAGGTGTGTTCCTAAATGGGTTTTTCGTTTTGTAATCTGGGTATTGTTTACTTTTTTTCGTAATTTTACAAGTTTCCGGCTTTTGATCTCTTTGAGGTTGGAGCTCAGTTCTTTGTGTTGTTTCTGATGCTTGGGATCGGTTTTGAGATGTCTTAATACTACCTTATGGGCGGTTTCTCTATGGGTTTTTGTCTACAATGTGCAATTAGGTTGTAAAAACGTAGTCTTGGGGAATTGTTTGTTCATAATATGGAGTGTCGGTTGGTGTGTGTCTGATCCTACTGGACTAAAGTTTTGTTCTTTCTAGTGGTGGCGATTCTGTTAAATGTGGATGGGGGAAAGATTGAATGCCATTGGATTGGAGGATTGCTGAACAACGAACTATTGCATGGGATTATTGGACCATGGAAGAGATATAAATGCATTGGATTTGGGGCGATAGTAAGGTGGCAACTGGAGTTGGATGATATGTCTTTATATTTTGGTGGATGGATATTGGAGATAAGTTGAGAAGTTGATACTTAGAATAACGAAATTAAGCTTTTTGTTTGTGTAATAGTCCGTCGTAAGTTGAACTTTTGGGGTTTAGTGACCATGGTTATATCATGGACGTCCAGATCCAATCTTTAGGTTCAGTATGATGGTTATGGACTCCTAATGTGGTTAGTCATATGCTGAAGGCTGTCCTAGTTCCAAATTATATGTTGGAAATCTTGTGTGAATTGCAGTTCCTTAATGACATTGCTATCCGATATGTTGTATTTTTATAATTTGTTTAGCTTCACGTAGTTGGCCAACTGTAAACAGAAGATCTGACACAAATTTCAATTAAAGGAAACTACAAAGAGAATTACTTTTGGTTTTAGTTTGAAAAACTCATTCAAATTGTTTAGTATCTATCAGTTTGTGAGTTGGCTTTCAAAATATATTTATGTTGGTGATGGAATTTTAAGCTCCATTTGCTTATACTCGGTTTATTTTTCTGGCTGCAGAAACAATGCAAAGAGGCTGCGAGGCATCATTAAAATGCCTTCCGGCCAAGGGGTTCCCCTATGGGAATTCAATAGAAGGATTTTCTAAGCTTAAGGAAGAAATAAGTGTTAACCCAGGTGGGGATGCTGTGGAACCAGGTCATTCTTTAAGCAGCGAATTTCTTGAACTTCCGAAATTTCACAACAAACCTACCTACCATCATGATTTTGGCTCATGTTCATCTTTTTATCCTGAAACTCAAAAGGTGCAGCAGTGTCAAATGAATTGTTTTGAGAGCCAGTTTTATCCATTCCCAATGGAAGCTCGATTTCAGTACGTGCCAGCTAACATGTTTACTCAAGCATACCCGTACAAGTTCCATTTCCAGGAATTTCAGTATTTTGTGGTCATAGACTTTGAGGCTACTTGTGACAAGGAAAAAAACCCTCATCCGCAGGAGATAATCGAGTTTCCATCTGTCATTGTGAGCAGTGTAACTGGTCAGCTAGAAGCATGCTTTCAGACTTATGTGAGACCAACTTGCAACCAGCTCCTAAGTGAGTTTTGTAAGGATCTGACCGGCATACAGCAAATCCAGGTTAGTCTGGAATTTCTATCCCTGGAAGAGAGGATATACTTACTCAACTGTTTGCTTGGGGATTGACTGAATTTTCCTTGGCATGTAGTGCCTTCATTAAGCTATTCTTTCTGTATTGTCAACAGTCATTTCAAATGCATCATAGTGGGATCAATTTGTACAACTATGTTGAACTGTCAAGATAAGACATGTACTTATATAATGTGCAGAATAAACGTAAGTTGTCCTTAAAAAAGTTTCTTTGAGCATTTGTTTATATAGACAACTTTATCTGTTGAGATCATCTGAAATATGGATTCCTTTAAGGGAAAGCTATCTCTTTCTTTTCTAAGGTAATCAGGAGACTGACTTTTGGCTTTCAGGGCATTTTTTTGGATATTGTCTTGGATACAATAAATGTGGTAGATTCCTTTATCATAAAGATTTTCTTTTGCACTTGAGTCCACTGGTACATGCAATGATGTTGTGGTTGTTTATATGAGATAGTGTGTGTGTGTGTGTGTGATTGAGAGTCAATCTTATTCTTATGTGTTTCACTTTGGTTCCAGGTGGACAGAGGTGTTACTCTGAGTGAAGCACTCATTAGGCATGACAAGTGGCTTGAAAAGAAGGGTATCAAGAATGCCAACTTTGCTGTGGTGACATGGTCGAACTGGGATTGCCGGGTGATGCTGGAATCAGAATGCCGTTACAAGAAAATAAGGAAGCCGCCTTATTTTAACCGGTAATATATTGGATGAAAACTTGCTCAAATTTTAGCTAGATAAAAATGTTTGAACAATTTCCTAATGGGGTCCATTCCTGCAAAACACAGTTTATTTGCACACAAACTAATGTATATAAATATATATATATATTTTTTCAGATGGATCAATTTGAAGGTTCCTTTTCGTGAGGTATTTGGTGGTGCAAGATGCAACCTAAAGGAGGCAGTTGAGATGGCAGGTCTAGCGTGGCAAGGCCGGGCTCATTGTGGCCTGGATGATGCCAAAAATACTGCTCGTCTCCTCACCTTATTGATGCATATGGGAATAAGATTCTCGATAACAAACTCACTAATGTGGCAGGCAGCTGAAAGTCCTATGTCATGGAAGAATTACCCTGAGCAATTGCCCTTTTTACCTCAACAGCCCTACAAACTGAAGGAACTTCCCGGGATTCAGTATCACCCTTTCTGCTTCTGTGGAGTGAAGGGCAGCAAAGGAATGGTGCGTAAGCCTGGTCCAAAGCAAGGGAGCGTTTTCTTTGGCTGCGGAAACTGGACTGCAACTAGAGGTGCCCGTTGTCATTACTTTGAATGGGCATCTCCCTGACCAATTTATGGAATGACTTTTCTATATCTCATCCTTGCATCCTAAATGCTGATGGGGTGTGTCCTGTAAAAAAAAAAAAGTAAAAAAAAGAACAATGGAAAGAAAGGTAGTGGTTTGTGTCCTAGTATGAGTGCCTCGGCTGTTTTAGTGGGGTTTCTGTTCTGCTGCTTAAGAAAAAGTACAATTAGTTGGCTAAATTGCTCGTGTGTTCTATTGCACATATAGGGAGCTAAAACCTGTAAAGCTGACTTGTTGACAGGGGAACAAATTGGGAAACTCAGGAATGCGTAAGTAGGACCATGGTTTTTACATGCTCAGACATGCTAAATTATCGTCATCTATAAATAATCTGCGAGATAGGAACAAGTTGGTTTCTCCATGCACCTCTCTAATGAAAATGGGTGGAGTGGCCTCCCCCAATTTGCTGATCTCTATCTGACTCTTTACCTTTCTCGAGTATTTAGTATAGCATACCGACTCTTGACATGAACCATTTACTATCAACTTGTAGGCAGGTAGGAACTATAAGGCTTACAACTTGGTGATTGCAGGCAGCATATTACCTGCTTTGATTTACGTGGTAGTTGTACTAGTTTCCTGCATTTTGCTTTTGCTTTTTGTTTTTATATATTGGTACAACGCGCGGCTGCCCTGCAGCCGATACCCTTAGAGGGTATTGTTCGTTTTGTTATTGGTTTTCTTTTGCCTAACGAGTATCGATCGGTTTATCTTACTTGCAAGTTGCATGTAGAGATTGTCATTCTCGACTATGGTACTATAGATCAGGTAATAAAGAAATGAGCCAGGTAGTGGAAGTAATGTACTTTCCTTGATTCTTTGATTGCTTTTGGTACTCTCAAAATGGCCGTTTTTTAGTACAAAGAAGTTGAAAGAAAGTATGTTTGAGGATTTTGTGGAGATTATGGCTTGGACCCAACTTCTTGTTGTTATTATTACAATGTGAAATGGTGAAATGACACGGGACTGTTTTTATCCTGCCTGGTAAAAGAAGAATAAAAGTAAATGCAAATGTGGTGACAAATTAGTTTAGGTTTGGTTTGGTCTAACTTGATTTAAACCTGATTTGATTGAATTTGAGTATTCAATACAGCTTAAATATGACGCAAATCTTCTGTTTTATTTATTCTGTTTTAACGTTTTTTAATTAAAGTTTATTCATATATTTATGTAAAGTTCATGTGAATATATGAATGGGATTTAATGGAACATAATAAAAATATCATAATTGGTATAAGACTTTGAATATATGAATGAGATTTAATGTAACATAATAGAAACATCATAATTGGTATAGGATTTTAGGCCTTGAAATCATGACAAAATAGATATTTGAGTCTTAGGTAAAGTTTGGATAGTTGGGTTTTGATTGAGTTCAACGCCAAAGGTTGAGTCGATCCATTGTCAACACTACTTTTCAATATCAAAACAAATGTTATGAAGCTTTAATCGACAATATCATTTCATGTGTGAAAATCTAAGAGCATAAGACGGAGGCACGATAACAAGTCAAAAGAAACAAACAACAAAGCAACAGAGGTTGTTCTCTGCCACATTTCTCCGGGAACCAAGATCATGGAATGGCAGCGAATAGAGAAAAGGAAGGATCATCACATTCCTATTACATTAGAATACCTCTTCTCTCAAAACGTTATGCCAACTTTCTGACTCGTAGCTTTTTCTCATTTTCTCGTCAGATTCACCTGATCTTCTCTTGTTCATGGTCATCGTCGTCATTATCATCATCAACTGAACTGTGCCCCTTAGCAAAAACGGATGCAGCCTCACGAGCAATGTGTACAGATGATTTGTTCAACCCAATCATTACCATCTTTGTGCAGAGCTGTGGGATGCTTGTTGTTTCCCACATCTTCCACCTTTTCCTCAAGCCCCTGGGACAACCAGGACCCATTGCTCAGATTTTGGTATGCACTAACTTTACAGAAAGAGAATGTGTTTCCAAGTTCAGATGAGTGTGCAAGCTGATGTCTTTTTTATCAGGCGGGATTGGCGCTCGGTCCTTCATTGCTGTGTAGGATCAAGACCATAAGAGATGTGTTTATACAACCTGACGTAGCTGATTACAGTTTGGTTACTTCTTTCATCTTCCGAATCTTCTTCATCTTCACGATCGGCCTGGAGATGGATATACCCTATTCAAGACGAAACTTTCGACAAGCAGCCATTATTGCAATTGGGGGTATAGTCAGTTGCAGCATCTTTGGAGTAGCAGCTTCAGTATTTGTGATTAGTATTCTAAAAATCAGCGCTCACGAGTTTGTGTTTTGCCATCTTTTAATGATAATCTTGGCCAGTTCAGCCTCGCCTGTTGTGATTCGGTTAGCATCTGAACTTAAGTTTGATACTTCTGATGTAGGGAGATTGGCCATATGCACTTCTCTGATGAATGAGATGTGTTGTGTGCTTTGGTATTCCATAGCTATAGCTTTCACATCAACAGATATGCTTGGATATGGGTTTCTGTGCCTGTTTGTGACTCTGGTAGTAGTCATTGTGAATAGGTACTTTGCTCTTTGGACTAACAGAAGAAAGCAGAACCAGAAATATGTGTCAAGCACCGACTTGCTGATCGTTTTGTTTCTTGTAATACTTCTCTCATTTTTCATTGAAGGCAAAGGTTATAACAGTACAATTTCTTGTTTCCTTGTTGGTGTGATGTTTCCTAGAGAAGGAAAAACAAGAACAACATTGTTGCCTAAACTAGACTATGCTGTGAACAACATTATCCTGCCAATCTACTTCGGGTTCAGCGGTTTCAGATGCAATTTAGGAGCACTGGGAAGTTTAAGAAATTTCATTGTTGTGGTGGTCATGATCTTGCTTAGTATTGGGGGAAAGATCATTGGAACACTAACTGCTTGCCATTACCTTAACATTCCAAGGAATGAGGGTTTAGTTCTGGCTTTCATACTGAACTTGAAAGGACATAGTGAGTTTCTACTAATTGATGTAATCCCAAAGGATGAAGTAAGTTTCTTGAACTAAACCTGAGGCCATCCCAAGTTTCCTTCATGCCAACTGATTTCTTTTTTCATCCATATAAGCATATGACCGTCTTTCACCTTAATCAACTGGCTTTGAGATATGATTCTTTGATTATCAGTTCACATATATGTTCAGCAAATGCATGCATTTAGTGTTTACTGAAGAACAACTGCAATATATGTTTACTTAGCTTTAAGCACAAACACTCGTAAGTTCTTTATGGGATCCAATAACCACACATATACTGATGCATGGTGTGTCTCAGTTCCATCATAGCTAAAGACATTTTCAAAGCAAATTCTTGCTCTAATTCTGGACTGCGCATTGTCTATTGTTGCAGAAATGGTGGGATACGAATGTTCAGAACTTGGTGATATTAGTGGTGATGCTTAACACAGTGATTTCCGGACCAGTAGTGTCTTTGATATTAAGAAGAGAAGCCAATTATTTCAGTCACCGCCGTACAACTCTTGAGTTCCATGAACCAGAGAGTGAACTTCGGGTGCTGATTTGTGTTCATGGCCGTCGTCATATATCGGCAAAACTTGGCCTAATCTCAGCTTTAAGTGGGTCACAGTGCACTCCAGTTGTGCCTTATTTGATGCACCTAGTTGAGCTCCCCAAGGAACGCAAGAAAACCAAATTGATGTATCATGAACTGCAAGATGGAGACCAATTTAGTGATGAGGAGGAGTACGGTGGAAATGATGAGGTTGAGATAAACGACACGGTAGATGCATTCACCGCAGAAAACAAAGTTCTGATCCACCAAAGCAAAACCGTATCATCCTTTGCAGGTATGGATGAAGATGTTTGCACTGCTGCTGAAGACTTGGGGGTATCCATTGTTTTTGTCATTTTCCACAAGCACCAGCGTCTCGATGGGCAACTGGAAAGTGGGAAAGATGAGCTCAGGATCATCAACCAGAAGGTTATTCGCCATGCCCCGTGCTCAGTCGGGGTCTTTGTCGACAGAGGACAGACTGGATTTCAGCAACCTGGCCCTGGATCAAGACAGGATGTTGCAATGTTATACTTTGGCGGTCCTGATGATCGTGAGGCATTGGCCTGTAGCAAAAAAATTGTCTCTCACCCTCACATAAACTTGACCATTATCAGATTCTTACCAGCTTCATCAAAGGAACAACATGATACATCCACCAGGAATAGTGAAGACTTAACGATAGTATCAAGCAGTGAGGTAGAGAATGCAATGGATACAATCTGCATCCAGGATTTCTGCAGCAGGTAAAACTATAACAACTTACATAACTCTAGATAACTATAATCTTCCTTCAATTTCTCTGATTCCTCACCTCATAAAGGACCAAGAAACTTATATGACACTTCTTGGCTGTTAGACATGTTGCAACCGGTCAGGCTAGCTACATAGAGAAGTATGTTAATAATGGAGCAGAAACTGTGGAGGCTCTAAGAGAGATTGTAAAAAAAAATTCCTTGCTCATAGTGGGGAAAGGTGGAAGAGGCCTGTCTCCATTAACAACCAACTTGAGTGACTGGGAAGAGTGTCCAGAGCTAGGCACTGTTGGTGATCTACTAGCTTCTTCAGAGCTTGACATTAATGGTTCGGTTTTGGTTATTCAACAGCATAGACATTCCAGGACGCATCACCATTTTGATATATAAACAGGTTTTAGATACCTCAGTAGGTTAGATTAGACATTGGAGATGCAGTTCTCGTACCTGTCCTAGATCAAATGTAGTAGTTTAGGATATTATAGTATGCGAGAATAGACCTGTAGTTCATATTACAGTATATTCAAGCTTCTGTTGTGTTTCTTGAGATCGTATGTAGTAGATTGGAACTTGTGGAAGCTTATTTTAGGTTGAAGATATGGATCCACCTTTAAAGTTTTTGTAAAAATTCAAAACAGTTCTGACATTTTAAGCTCGTTAAATTCGAGTTTAAAAATTAGCGAGATTAGACTTAAGCACTTGAGCCCCACAAGTGCTCACGATAATAACGGCATGGCTCAAAAGGTGTTAAATGTAGATACATGCGTTTCACATGACTTGAAATGAGGAATGCTTTCAACGTTGAAACTGTGTTTTTGCATGGAACTTGCACTTCGTAACCAAGAAGAAGACGAAGATATAATACAAAGTCTCTGAAACACTAAAGGATCGTGTTCTCTCATTTCTATACGGAAAAAGCAAAAGGTCAATAAGTCAACTTTTGTAATGTAAACGCTTCTTTTTGGACAAGAAGCAGAATCCTCTTTGGACTCTCTAACCTCAGACAACCACAAATGTGAAGAACACATTAAACCAAATGTTGTAAAGTTGACTGATTAAGACTAATGCGAAACAACTAATGACAAGACATTTTTATGCTCTATAAAATTACATCAACGTTTTAATTATTCTGTTTTAATCAAAATTTATTAGATATTATTTCTCCGTTTATGTGAGATATAACATAAAATTTAATAAAATATGATAAAAATATCAAAATTAAAATAGAAAATTCGATCCCCTGTATAACACATATACAAAGGGTAGGCTAGGTTTGTGCTACTGGCTTGGCAACATAATATAAGTAGGGATGTTAAGTCAACAAATTTAGTATGAGTTAGACCAAGCTTCGAGTCGAACTTGAAATCTCAAATTTTTCAAAAAAATAATGTCAATTTTATCTTTTAAAACTAACAAAATATTTAATTAGGCTTAGTTCGAGCCTAATAGAGTTACGAGTCGTCCAAGACTGATCAAATTTAGGCTCAAGCTAGAAGTTTGAGCTATAAAATTTCAGAGCGTCGGAGCTATTCTATTATCACCTCTGAATATCGGAACATAATTTTCTGGCCCGTGTATCCTGTCCTTACTCTGTCCCATGATATCTCAACCATCCATTTTTATGGGCCCTACATAAATGAATATTTGAGATGCTATGGGACAGGGTAAGGACAGGATACACGAGTCAGAGGATCTGAAGGGCTGAATATCAACCTAACTTAAATGATGCAAAATAATCTTGAGTTGATGATGCATAGGTAAAACTCAACCTAACACTTATTTTTCACAACCCGAATTCAATTCAAAAATTGATCTAATTGGAGTTGAACGATCAAAATGATGCTTTTAGTTAATCGCTTGAAGAATTTATAGATTAACCAAAGCGACATATTAACCAAAATTGGTGGTAGTTCGGATAAGGTCGACTCGACTTCTTATGTCTAAAACCAACTAGAGTTTAATCCAAAACTTCGTTAGACTTGAAATCAACGAATTAAAACAAAGTCGTTTTATTTAATAGGTTGACGAATATATCAAACTAACCAAAATGATGTATCAACCAAATCTTAATCAATTCAAATCTGACTATGTTAACTTTAGGTTGAACTTAGGTTTTATCAACTTGAATTTAATATATTAATTTTAGGATCAAACCCATTTAATCTTGGCAATTAGGCCAAGATTCAAATTGTTCGGGTCTTAAGTTAAGCTTGAGCGCAAGTTGTTGAAGTCCGGATCGACTCAAAACTTAAAATATATAAATTAAACGATGTCATTTTTAATTTTCAATTTTAAAAATAAAACTATAATCTAATTATGTTAACTTTTGTGCCAAACTTAGATTTGATCAACTCAAATTTAATCTACTAATTTTGAGACTAGACCCATTGTCTTAGCAATTTGGCTTACGCTCAAGTCGATCGGGCCTCAGGCTAGGCTCGAGTTTATATTATCCAAGTCCAATGCAGTTCAAACTTAAAATATATAAATAAAATGACGTCATTTTTTATTTTTAATTTAAAAATAAAAATTTTAAAATGAACATATTAATTTTGGTTCGAACTTAAGTTTTATCAACTTGAATTTAATCTATTAATTTTAAGATCATATCTATTTAGTCTTAACAGTTTGGCCTAGCCTTGAGTTAACCTGAGTTCGAACTCGGGTTGCGCAAGTCTTGCCTAGTTCGAAACTCGAAATATATAAACAAAACGACGTTATTTTTTATTTTTAATTTTTAAAAATAAAATAATTCAAAGCCGGAGATGGCTTCGGGCTGCCAGGGTCCGTTGGGAGATTTTGAGTAGATAAGTGAGACTAGTCAACCAGTATTTCTTGGAAGGAGAGACGTAGCGCATGGGATAGGTGAGTTGGGGAAGCAGCAGATACATTGCACAAAGAGCTTCAACATACTTAATGTCAGTGCAAGTGTACCCAACTTTATCTTTGCCCATATTGTTCTCTATCCAAAGCCAATTTGTCAAAATCTCCATACACACTCAATACACTAAGTACATTAACGCATCCATTTAATAATAACATTTTGTTGGTTTGTTTTGTTAGACTGCTTACATATTTGTAGGCCTACACAAATAAATAGTTCGATATTAAGATCGACATAAATAAATAGTGAATTACACGAACAAATTGTTTGACACTCCGAACTTTGAAGTTCGGTCTAATTTTGTGTGAATTTGATTCAATACTTCAAATAAATTTCTTACAAATCCAAAAAAAAAACCTAAAGATTGGTTTTTTAATGACTCAAGTGATGAAAAACTTAAAAATGAGAATCACAGTTAAGTGGTCTAAAGTCAATAAAGCCCAAAAATAGACAAATTGGGGTAGACTGAATAAATCAAGCTTGTCTCATACGCCGTGTATTAAGTACAAATAGAGTAGATGTACTTAATTAACTTAAATGTGATTAAGGCAATGATACTTAGGCATGTGAATCAAAATCCAAATGTTGGTTAAGTGTGAGATTCGCCAGCATTGAAACCCTTTTGACGCCTCACCCTCACCCTCATGATCACGCCATGCAATGAATTCGGACAATAATGCTTATTCCCAAGACATTAAATTATAGAAAGAAACGTTGGACCATACTCTCCATGATTTGATGAGGTTTTCCAGCATTATTGGATTCCGCGCAAGAAGAAGAAGAAGAAGAAGAAGAAGAAGAAGAGAGCATCTTTAAATCCCAGATTTTTCTTGAGCTTTGAAGCAGAAGATTTTGTAAATTGCGTGTTTCGAACAATTCATTTAACGAACTAGCAGCAACTTATAATCAAGTGACGGGATCAATCACTTTACAAAGATTGAACCTTTGGATAATAAAAAGATCGAACTTTGCATCCTATGTTCTGAGATTTGGAAAAAAAAAAAAAAGAACGAACCTTTGCATTCGCTTTACAAAGATTGAACCTTTACAAGATTGAATGCAAAGGTTCAATCTTTTTTTTTTCCAAATTTCAGAACGTTGGGTCCAGCTGAAGACATAAACATATAGAAAACATCACCAAAAAGGGACAAAACAGCAAGACCAACACAAGATCAACTTAGAATATATATAACCTTTTTGTTTATGGGATCTTTTCTGAATCCGAGACTGAAGATATGTTAAAATTTATAATCATTGATTGGTTAAGTAATTTAACAAATGTCTGATATCACCAACTTATGATTAATCTAAGACTCGTTGCTCCCAATCGTATCAAGTGTATATTTTGGGATCTGCTGCTCTGATTCTGTCTGATTTGAGGATCGGATTTTTCGACCAAAGAACCGATATCCACCGTCCACAAACCGGTCCCACATGAATAACATCAACGTATAACAATGTGACACTCCATTGGAGGCTGTAGAGATTCAAAGTTTTCAGTAGTCAAGTCTCTATAAATACCAACCAACTTCTCTTGTACTCTTAAACCGACCAATGACCTGTTTCAGCCAGTGAAACTTCCAAGAAACCAATTCGTACCCACATTTTCAAGACACATAAAATACACAAAGATCGTATATTTATATCAAGAAAGCACGTTAGTTCACTGATTAGGATCAAAAGTTCTGAACTTTGTCTGGTTGCTGCGAGAAATGATTGGAACTACTGAAAGATCACTATGGTGCGGTGTTTCAGCTTAGCGGGTATTGTGGTACTGGCGGTTCTGGCGGCGTCTATGGTGGTGTTACCGTTAATGCTACCGCCGTTGCCTCCTCCGCCGTTGCTGCTTCTGTTCTTCCCTGTGGGAATAATGGCTGCCCTTATGTTCTTGGCTCTGTCGCCTGAACAGTTTTCAGGGAATGTCATCGTTCCTGGAAATGCATGAGTTTTGTAAAATTTAGGATTTAAGTTTCATGTCCCAGATGTTTAGGGACTCGATTCCAACAATGTTGGAGTTGGAACAGGACTTGTTAGAGTTTCTGGTACCGATGTTTTCCTCAACCGTTGATAGTTTAATACAATCTACGAGCAGCTTCAATATGGTTCTGAGACTTCTTTCTAAACCAGAAAGATTCTTTCTTTTCCTGTGTGGCTTATTTCCTTGAACACGTAACCTAACGAGGACTTAAAATATCTGGTGTTTCATCAAACATTGAACTTATGTTGCCAAAACTAAGGCGTTTTGTTTACAAAATTTGCAGATTATAACGTTCGAATCACCGTAGCAACCAGAGAAGAAGAAGAAAAAGATGATGACATGAACATCCATAAACATGTAGGGTCAAAATGTCCAATTTTGATCTTTCTCTTTATAGATTTCCAAGCATTAGCTATCTAAGAGTTCTAATATGTTGTTTGCTATATCAATGGTAGGCTTGGCAAAATGATCGGTGCTTGGTTTGATCCCAGCCCGAGTCGACAGATTTATACCCAGACTTTGTACAAAAGAAATGAGCTTGACTTTGACCCTGTTTGAACTCGATCTTTTATCCTTCTTTTTGTTTGACAGACTCGAACTTTCAAGCCCACTTGACGCCCATCAACCTCCGATTTTTGGGACTGGTTAAAAGTCCCATTGTCATCCCTAAACATTGGATGTCAAAAAACTGATGTTTGACTGTATTTGTAGAGAAGACACAAAGTACGAGACAGCTTATACAACAGAAGAAACCGGTGAAAAAGGAACGAGAAAAGAACAAGTAGAATGAAGATGTTGCCTTTATATTGGGCATGACCAAGAAGTACAACTACCAACTAAATAAGTCTGGTCTTTTAAGGGAGAAGAAAAAATGTACATGAATCATGAATGTGGTGTTAAAATACAAAAACTGCCCCTATTTCTACAAAAAGTTCACAGCAGATTTCAGAATACAACACACTCGGTTCACTTGAAATGGCTGAAATCTTGTTCCGTCGTTCATCTTTTCTTTGTATTACATTTGTTTGTCAACAATATCTCGCATCATCTGAATTGGAATGAGCCCTTCAGTCCGAATTGCATCCTTATTTGGATCAGGACTGATGAAGTAAAGTGTTGGCAAACCTCGAACCTGAGAAATTCAAGCCCATGAAACCAACTTCTTAGGAAAATAAAAAATAAAAAAAACTCATTGATTCACTTGCAGCAATGGCAGACTGTTCTAAATGTATGGGAAATGAAAAGATAGCCTATATTTAATAAGTTTTGATCGAGAAAGTTTCATCAAGAGAATAGGTTAGAATGCAATTGAAGTGACAACCAAATTCAAGCAAATGGATATAACATGCTTAGCCAAAAAAAAAATCTTGAGAACAATAGAAAGCAAGCCAACCAAATTTTGAGGTGGTGTAGGGAAAGACAAAACCAAATTTTGATGTGGTGTAGTGAAAGAAATAGGTGTTTGTTTCGGAAAATACCTGCATGTCACGTGCAAATTCATATTCGTCATCGGTATCAACCTTAACAATTGTTAAGTTGCTCTCGTATTCAACTGCAAGCTAAAAGTTCATAGGTAAATTATAGACATATATCAATTCCACTAACATTATACTCATCATAAGGAGCTTCTTCTGTTCAAGCAAAGTGTACAATCTGGAAGCCATGTTCTTCAACGGAAGCTGCAATCTTGTGGATAAAAGACTTTACCAGAATTAACAAGGTCTCAGATCCCAAAAACATAAAGAAATAAAGGGAAAGTTAGTTCGCTAAACAGGTCTGGCCCTGTCGCAAGCTACAGAGCTCATCGTGTAGAGTGGTGTAAGCTGAAATACTAGGCATCTCATCCCTCATATAACCTCTGTGAGATTTCATTAGCATGTGATACTCTTAAAAATATATCAAGATCTCAGTTCAATTTCTATTGTATCGGAACTGTAATGGACCACAATGACACTCCTCGGAGCATACCACCAAAATGCCTATCCAGGCGGATCGCAATTGAAATTAAGCACAACACCCTAGGATTGAAAATAGGCTAGTAATCTGTAGGAAGGAATCAAAGAAAAAGTTTGTAACTTTATAATTTGATGGAGAGCTTAGGTTTGCAAAGGATGTCTCAACCATAATGGGGTATGAGAAATCCTCTTCAGAACAAAATGCACCAAGCCAACACTGATGGAATGTAACAAGTGAACACCGCAATTGTACCAAATAGCTCTAAATTTTCTGATAAGATTCCTTTTACTTTCATGATCGACCTCACTCCCATGATCTGTTTTCATTCCAACAAATACTAACTATCAGGAAATAAAATGGACTATTTGATTCAAAAACTAAAAGGGTTGTTGAAACCCTCGTACAGTCGTACTTGGTGACTGTAGTTTACAAAGATGAGGGATATATTCATAATCAAAGAGACTTGTTGAATGCTTCTTCTATATTCGTCAACCACAAATTCTCAACACGAGAAAGACGAGAAAACTCCACTCCATCACCTCGAAAGTATCCACCAGTTCACAGTTACTAGCACATTGAACACAAAAATTCCACAATGTAGCAGGAAAACGTTAAAGAGATGCATCAACTACAAAAGAGATGTACCATTTCAAGTTCTTGGGCCATCAAAATACACGGTCCACACCATGTGGCATAGAAATCAATAATAAGAGGCACTTTCCTTTCTCCCCTTACCAGCTCCTGTATCTCCTGTGCTGATAACTTTTTCTGTCCATCAAGAACAAGCAACAATCAATAGCATCAAAATATTGGAGAACACAAGTGAAAGATGAAAATTAGAAACCATGAATCCAATTTATCAACACAAACCATCCACCACAGAAAGGAAAACACTTAAAATGTTGTCAGGAGAAATGGGAAAAGGCATACCACAAGGTAGTCTTCTCTGACGTACTTTCCTTGAGGGGGTCTGCACTGTAATCTTCTTGGACGCATTGGAACTGAAAAGAGTCTGCTTTTCGTGTCCTGAGTCGAAGAGAAGATAGATTTCTCTTGATGGGTTGTCAACGACGATTGAGTAACGCAAAAGGAAGACATTCGTGTTGATACCAGAGGTAGTGAAGCCCGTGAGGTGAACAGAGGTGACATGGTTGTGATTCGTGAAGACGTATAGGCTTGTGGTAGAGCCATTTAGAACGAGAGACGAGGAGGAGAAGCGAGTACTAGTGGCAAAGTTTGCAACTTTCAGTGAGGTTTTCGAAGAAACTTAGCAGAAGAGACTCGGGGGTATGAGAGACTGAACAATTGACGGATGTTTGGATTCTGGGTTATCATAATCCGCCAGTTGGCCTTCCTTATCATGAACACATAGAAATGGCAAGCCCGACTAAAATTCGTATTAAGATAATATCATTTTAATTTATACTAAATAAATTAAAATAAAATTAAAATTTTATAAGAAGTCCTTCGTTGTTCATGATACCGTCAATTTCCAAAATTAATGGATCAAATACTCCTAATATTCTAGTACGAATGGGCTCAAGTCAGAAATTTTGGTCCAAAGCCTATGCTCGTGCCAGCCATAGAATGCCCGGACCTAGCTCGGGCTGTTGCCACCCTTCGTGAAAGCTGGTTATGTTCATTGGTTTCTCCATTGCGCGTGTAACCGAGGCTTTTAAAATGCACTTTGTCTTCAATTCTTCAAATATTCCCTGTTCATGCTGCCACTTTCTTCGTCTAAGAGGAGGGGGTTTGCAACTTTAAATGCACCTCTGTATCGACTGAATTGGTCTAAAGGTCTAGTGTAGTTTATTCAAAAGAACTCACTTTTTCACGATTGTCATCTTCTACTTGTGTCTGCGGTGGTTCACCAGCATTTGAGTCCTGTATGAGATATTGAGATATTCGGCACCATATTGGTCGCTCAGAAACTGTTTTGCAGATGTTCTCTGATGCCTGGTAACTTTCCTGCTCAGTTTGGCAAACAATAATGTCAGGTATGTTTGATACACACGAGACAGAAACACTTCAAACAAATCAACAGAAGCCTCTTGATGGAAACTGAAAACTTGTAGAGAAACATTAAGACGTACATAATTACACATATAATAGCTCAGAACTGATGATGTAGTTAAATTTCATGTGATCACCAATCTAAATACTCCATTCTCCAGCTAACCCTTTTCTTTCCAGGAGGGGAATGACATCAAATTATGGCATATTGTAGTCACTAAAATAATAACCGAAACCTTAAGCCTTAAGTGAAAACTGATGCCAACATACTGGTTTCAAATAGAGTCCAGGTTGCTAAGATGCTAACTAAAATGATTTGTGATTTGTGAGCATCAACAAGATGTAACGATTCAACAATATAACCGAAGATAAATCGTGATCAATTCAACTTAACGAAGAAATCTCCAAATGCTAGGCTCACGAGCACGAAATCGACAAAGTTTCCATCAGTTCATAAACTTCATCTATCCATCAATCACAAGTTCCTGGCACAGAATACGTATTCACCTGAAATAAGTGAATTTTCACCTGAAATAAGTGAAGTGACAGGACGGTGAAATTAGTGGTACTATTAAGTATCAATAGAATGTGAACTGACTACACAGAAGTAGGTTGACACAAAGAGAAGAACTTCAAACTTTACAGCTTTAGTTCTCCTCACCTTAAAATTGGATGGAGACTAGAAAAGCTCTTGTAACAGGCATCTCCTTGCTCCTCATGGCATAGAGACACACTCAAATCACAGCAACTCCTTGAATTCTCGAACCTAATTGATCACAGACTGCTTCAATAACGAATCAGCTAACAAGGTTGAAGTAGATGCATCCGCTGAATGTTTCTTATCGAGCATTTCATGAAGCAGAAAGGTGGACATATGCATATCATTTTTTCGTAAATAACCCTTGATGATTACATTGTAAGCAACACTATCTAGTGAGTAACCAGCCTCTTCCATCTTTCTGAACATCTGGTATGCTTCACCAAGCAACCCCTCAGTACACAGTCCATTAATCATTGTTGTATACATCTTTATGTCGGGTTGCAACCCCTCAATGGAGAGACTATAAAACAATTCTCTTGCAGCACTAAGCCTCCCACTTTTACACATTGCATCGATTAATATACTATAGGTTACAATATCAGGCTTTATACCAGAATCCTGCATCAGTTGATATATTCTGTCTAAATCGTGAAAAAGACCATGTAAACACAAGCCATTCAGCAATACTGAATAAGTAGTCGAATCTGGAGTTTGCCCAAACTGTTGCATCTGATAAAAAACCTGCAACGCAACAACAGGTTTTCCAACACGGAACAAGCCACTAATAATACAAGTATATGTAACAACATCGGGAAAGATTCTACTCTGATTCATCTCCTGGAAAAGCTTCATTACTTCATCCATTCTATCAATTTGGCAATATCCAAATATCAAGGTGTTATAATTTACAATATTTGGTACATAACCTTGGCTAACCATCATTCGGAATACTTTAATTGCGTCATCCATTTGACTCTGCAAGCAATATCCTTGTATCAAAGCATTATAGGTAACAATTGTTGGACGAATGTCTTTACCCAACATTTCACCGAAAAGTTCCATAGCTTGAGTTATTTGCCTATCCTTGCAAAGGCTACTTATAATCGTGCTATATACCACTACATCTGGCTTAAAACCATGATGGCTAATCTTCTTCAACAATTGAATGGCCGTTCCTATGTTGCCTGACTTACAAAGGCCTTTTATGATGGTGCTATAAGTAACCACGTCAGGTTGGTAGCTTTTCTTCACCATCTCTTCAAGGAGGCTTATCGTTTGGAAGTATTTACCTTCTTCAATTAGGCCATTCATAAGAGAATTTAAAATCACGGAACTAGGCTCGTAACCGAGTTTTAATGCTTTTCCCAGCAAAGAAAAACCAAAATTCACTTGACGCAACTGGCAGAAACAACCAATTAAGACGTTCAGACTATAAATGTCATGCTTAATCCCCAACTCCTCTACTTGTTTGGATAAAGAAATAACAGCTGAATAGTGTTTCATTCTTGCAACTTCCACAAAAAGCATAGTGAAGTTAATAATTGAATGTGGAGGCCGCGAAGAAACCATTTTACTGAACAGAAGTAAAGCATCATCGAGATTGCTACACTTCTCAGAAACATATTTCTTAAACTCACCTGTCCTCCACAAATTCCAAGAAACAATGAACGCCCTTTTGCAGCCAAACGGCTGTTCAAGGGAAAACCCACAAAGACAGGCTCTTTTTGGAACAAGGGAAGCAGAAGCAAGGCTGGACCTCGATGCAAAAGCTCTTCTCAGAATCATGCTCTCAGTTTCTTCTTCATCTGAATTCTGTTAACCAGATGCAGTGATCAAGAGAATTGAATAAAAATCGAGTCTTGGGTACAGAACACAGCAATGAAAGACACAGGAAAACGGAAGCCATATAACCCAACTCAATGTAATTCACAGAAAAACAGAAAATGAGCGATGCAGTTCAAGAACAGAACCAACCATCACACAAAGACAACCCAATCAATCCACCAGCATAAATTCCCAGAATCAATGAAGGAAGTCGATGTCTGGAAACTACGAACAAGTACCTGAATGAGCAGGACACTCCAGAAAGATGAAGTTTTGCCCAGTTGGGATTTTGGGTTTTGAGGACAGTCAAACTAAGGGGCAAAACAGAGCAGTTTGTGGATGTTAAACCTCAAATTTAGCTAAAACCCTTTGCCTTGTTGGGCTTAAACCCTACACACATCCTTATTTTAGGCTTTTCTTTTTCTTTTGCTGTTTTTTAGGTAGACAAAACAACAAATACTTTCATTAGGGTTACCAAGTTGGATAATTGAATTATTCAAATTTTCCTAAATTAAGAATGATAATTTAGTTTAAATTTACTAATCAAATTCAATTTATTAAGTTTAAATTTATGGTAAAAATAAATTTGTGATACTTGAATTTTTCTACCTTTTTAATAAATCTTCCTCTATTTCTAGAGTTTTTGGACAAACTCAAATAAAAAAAAGTATAAGTTTGAAATATTTATAACAATTCTAAATTTTAACCAAACTCAAATTTAAATTTTCTTATTCAAACTTGGTTTTTCTATATTTGATAAAATTTTATTTAAATTTAAACTCAAATTTACTAATCTTAATTGTTATATAAAAAAGGAAAAATATATATACAAGAGTTTATTTTTTATAAATATCTTATTTTATTAAATAATTTGATGAATTAATAACTCAAATTAAAAAGAATAATTCAATTTAATTATTATTTAAAAATTTATCATATATATGTATATTTACTTATTTATTTTTCATTCACCATCTTCTAAATTATCAAAATAAAAAGTAATATCCAATCAGAAAAAGGTCTATGAGTTAGGAGAGTTGAATCAATCATGATTGTCTAAAAGAGATAACATAGACCTCATGATTCAAAGTTCATGCATGTGAAAAAAGTTTACTTAATTTTATTAATTTTGAATTATTAATTTTAAATTATCCACTTATTGAATGATTCATTTAATTTTTAAGTGTTAAAAAGGCTTTTTAAAAACTTTTTTTACAGAAATTATTTTGAAAAGGACTTAGCATAGAGAAAAAGGAGGAGAAAAGAAACATATTTGAAGAACTCATACATAATAGAAATTAAGTTGATGAATACTTTTATTACATAATTCAGACACCAAAACATGACAAGATCAAATCTAATAAACCCCACAAAAAAGAAACACACACAAACACCAAACCACTAGAAGAGAGTTGTTACTAAGGAAACTAGAAGATGTAAAGAACTCTTTTTAGGAGCATTGCTCACGAGCTACACCAAGCCTTGAATTGGGCACGTCAATGAGCACCCTATGGTTCTGTTGCTGCATGTTGGCTATCACATTTAGCTCTGAACTAACTCCGATGTCCGACGCGGCCAAGGCCAAGCATGTGGTGCTACCGGCGGTGCTATGGATTAGGAGATTTTCTGGTAGTAATGTCATGTTCAAGCCGGAGAACATAAATGTGATGGTCGGAGCGACTATTGGTACAGAGTAACATGTGTCAAAACCACCTAGAGATGTCACGGTTAAGTTCCCAACTCGTTTCCTGAACTCATCTCTCACCGCCGTGTAGGCAGGTGCCACCAATCTTGTGTAAACAGTACCTGTGGGGAAGAAGATAAACAACAGGTTGTTCGTAAAGTTTGGAACTTTATTAGAAAAAATAGAGGAACAGGACTCAAATCTCCAAAATCAACGGGTAAAATTCGATTTGGTCTAGTTTTTTAATGAAAAGTTCAGTCTTTAGACCAGGTTTCGAGTAAGGGACCCAGCCTGAATTTGCCTAGAACTTGAATATGGGCTAAAAAGTGAAAAGCTAAGTAATGGCCAAGTGGGAGAATTATTGGCCGAAACCTTTTTGACTAATGCTATGTCCTATTGGGCATGTTTTTAGCTGATTGTCCATTTCAGAAAGAATTTAAGCAGGAAAAAGAAATTAGAAAACTCTACCAGAATCAAAGATGGTTCCTGCACCAGTTGTGGGGTTGAAAGCAAGGGCACTAGCTGGAATGTCAACTTTTTTCCGGCCAACTTTGATTCCGATCAGGTTCACATAGTAAAGTGATGATCTTCTGGGGTTCTTAAGCAATGGTGTAGTCTTGATTCTCGGAGGCTGGCCAGTTGGTCCAAGCCTCAAGGAGCCAGAGAAGTTGAGAGACCTGAAACTGGGCAAGCAGTACGAGAACGTCGACTGATATAGGTTTTGGGTTTGGGACAGAAGTGACAATGGACCTCTTCCAAGACCTAGAAGGCCCTGTGAAGGCACTGAACTGCCGGTGGTTTTCTGGATGCAGCCAAAGGTGTAGTTAGGAACAGAGTCCGTGGCTAGAGTGACAGTGTCCTGTGAGAGGTTTGCTGCGATGGTGGACCCGCCGTAACTCATGTTAAAAGAGCAGACACTGCCACCGCATGTTGACATTGGAACCTGCAGAGTAAGTCACATGCACTCTTATGCTCATCTTGAGCTATCTTTTTAACCCGTGAACCTTTTAGCTAAGGGCCACACACCCTTCATGATTATGACATGAAACTTTTTATTTCGTTCCCAGAAAATGATAATCCTTTTGCAATTACACTGTTACCGTTTTGATGGACATTCAAAAGTGATTCATCTGTTTATAATCTACATACTTAAAATGAGGGATTGTAGCAATAGATTCAGAAGTACCTGATGGCACTGAGCAGCTCCACAGGCATGGTTTTTGAAGGTGGTAGACTTAACAGAGTTGAAGACTGTAGAACATCCAACACAGCCATTGCAAGGTAACAAAGCAGCATCATTACTAGTGTCCATAGCCATGAGCATGGTCTGTGGAGGGGTCCCAATTCGAATCCTGAGTATGTATGTTGGGCTCTGTATTGTCTGCCTGCCTGAAGCAATAGGCACAATAGACTTCTTAGCCACCAAGCTTGACAAGTACTGAAGCCTAGCTTGGTCACTTCTCTGCATTTCCATCACTGTCTCCTCCCATGAGATTGCCTTAGATGGCCTAAAAGGTGTGCATGGACTGAAAATGTGAAACACTTGGAGGGTTGAATCTTGGTCTTGTGTGTCACATTTGGCATTGAGACCATGAGCAACGGACAGAAAAAGGAAGAAGAAGAAGGATAGAGGGAGGACACAGAGTTTCATTGCTCTTTTTAACTGAAAATACGGCTTCAATGGTTTGGTTTTGGGATTGTGCACTAAGAGGCAGTGTGTAGATATACATAATAGGTGGGAGACAAGGGGGATATGATGTTGAGAGGGCCATACTTTTCTTTATCTTTTTGTGATTGTCGGATACAAGTAATAACCTGTAAATTCTGTGTTTTACGCAAATTACTTCGAGATAAGAGTACGGCTGTTTGATGTTTAAAGAAAATGATTATGGTAAAAAAGAAAGTTAATGAATGATTACAACCAGCTACATCAAGGAGGAATGAATAGTTTATTACCAAAGCTGTGCACTTTTTTCAAGAAATTCTCTTCGATTGGAACAAATAAAGGTTTCTGATCTCACATTCTCTGCACTTTTTCTACAGAAGAAGCTAAGCCTCACTGGCAAATTCATTTCAAAAGTTGAACAACTTTTTAAGCACTTTCATGATTTACGTCATCTTTCTGAAATGATATACCCTGCTTATGGAATTCATATTGGAATTCGAATTGGAATTCATATTGGATATTGTTATTGTTGTGTCGTCGTCTTATAATGGAACGGTAAATAGATTGCAGATGATACCCTAGAAGGTCGAGTGGATGGTTTTTAAGGCAAGAAATCTTTCAGTAGCTGTAAAACTGAAAACTGCACTGAATTCTCGTGAAAGTCATCTTCTTGAGAAAAAAAAAAAGAGCCTATTTTTTTATATCGGTGGAACGTACAAATTGTTACTGTAAACTACGTGTTCTAGATGGACCAAGTCAGTCGAAAGAAACTTGCTGAAAATGAAAATTTGCTCCTGGTTTTCAGCATTTTCCATTTACATAAACTCTTCAATGGTGGATTCTAGGCTGTGACTTCCATTTATATTATCAGCTGTTGCACTCTTTAGGTGCAAAAAAGGAACCACTTTGAACAAATATAAAACAATTCTAAAAAGGATTCCTTTGATGACATAATGCTTTTCTAATCAAAAGTAAGATCTTGCTCTGATAGTCTTACTTTAAGCTACAAAGTGCAGATGTTGGAGGGTATCTAGGAGATGGAATAAGAAGGAAGATTAGTGTTATGGGTTATTCGTATATTGTGGAAATCTTGTTTCTTTCTTGTGAGCACACAAAAGGACGAAGCATACTAGTGCAGTCAAGCTAAGCTCTTGTTAAAAGTCAGCTCCAATAGCTGGTTTTGATTGTCCATTAGTAGCAGAAGACATTGACATGGAACCAGTGTCTGTAATTGCATGTGACGAGAGCTTGTGAGTGGGTATAATTCTGAGTGGAACAATAAAAATAAAAATAAAAACTGTACCTATGGTGTCGGTGACACTACACTAATGTTTATGTGAATTTGGACTTGTGAACAGTTTTAAGTTTATTAAAATCTTTTCATCCTGAAATCAGGAGAAAAGAAAGAACTCTAGTGATCCAGGGTAGTTTGATCTCCAGAAAAAGAACAAGAATTGACAAGGTTGATCACTTGATTGCATGACTAGTCTGCATATTAGAATTTGGAACCATGGTTGTTCATAAATCTGTATAAAGATTTCTCTATTTCAAAATTTTATCAGAAAATCACAACTTTCCAACACATAACAACTTGGAAGGAAAATCCCAACTGCAAAAATGGGGAAATGTGGAAGGTAACAGACATGGATGGCAGTAGGTGACGCTCCAAGCTAGTTGGGAGTGAGTAAATCTGCAGCAACTTGTTAGTGAAAAATTAAATGCTAAAAAGTTGAAGAGCAGAGTGGGAAAGGAAAGTACCCAGAAAAGGTTAAAGGACACAGCAAATGGAAAAGGAAAGGATCACACTCGTGAATGAGCAGAGATATTTGGAGGCTTTTTCACTCTCCTGTGAACCCTTTTACACTTTTTTGTTTTTTTTCATCTGTTCTAAGGAAAGTCACTTCACGTGTTTTCTTTGCATGTGTGATGGGTCTTTCTTCTTGTGACCGGCAGCAGCACATTAAGCACTTGTATGTGCAAACAATATCTACAAGTTCTGATGTCACTCTATCATCAGCAGTTTCCTGTGTTTAGATTTCACCTGTCAGGAATTTTTTTTTACTCCTTTAGGATATTCTTAAAACCCTTATCTAGATCTTGTGGTTCTATATGATGCAAAACTCTAATGGCCTGTCCAAAATGTTTCTTATGCTTGCTTGGTCCTCAAAAGTAATCTTCTCCAGGATGTTAAAAACACTTTAATTCAACAATCAGAACCGAAGTACTAATAAACATAAACCCTATTGATTATGATAGTTCTGTATTTTTCTTTAATTTCAGAGTCACAAGTTCAAAATCTACAGCCTTTGCCTATTGAGAATTATAAGTAAATTCCAAAATCTCACCTAAGATTATTCTATACTTGTGGTAGAGATAAGTAACCTGAACTTCTGTAAACACCTATCATTCTAAACAACAGCTGATCAAAGTCCAAAGATCTATCAGGTTTTGGAGTTCCTCAACTATGAGCACAGCCTGCATCTGTATTTGAGTGTTCCAACTTTTTATCAACCATTACCACAGGATGTATCTATTGGGTTTCCCAATTGGGAATATTGGCGGTAGCTTCATTCAACAACTTAATAAGGGTGACCTGCAGGTTATATTGAAAGAACACATCAAATAGGATAGAGAATTGTGAAAAACAGAAATAAAAAGAAATTTATCTTCTGCATAACTAGCAGAAGTTGCAAAACCAGTGCTGCATCTTCATGTTTTGCTAAGACATACCACACTTTCAGGAACACCTGGAGGAGGCAATGAGAGGTTCTTCGGTGGAGGTCCATGTAGATATGATCTCTTATCAAACCGCCACTGTCCAACTTTACCATACATAAGATTGCCCTGAACATGAGATAAGGCAAAAAAAGTAGTCACAGATGCAGGATTTTAATTACAAGCAGAAGAATCCAGGAGTACAGTGGAAGAGTATAGGTTACCTGCAAGTCAAAGTCATTTCCATAAGTGTAATGTAGAATAAACTTCCCCCTAGTATCCCCGTCAAATGGAGGCTGCAAATTTTGGCAAGATGGAACTTTTTAGAGTGTGTCATGTTAAGGTATCAAAACCAGAAAGTAAAAAGGAAATGATATTGATAACTACACATAAGATGTGACTCAGATCAAACCTGCAACATAAAGTCCTTCCGAAGAATGTGATGGACGCCATGTAAAGCCGATGCGACAGCATATGCATACCTTAGTTCAAAGGAAAACATTAGTGTTAAAAAATCCTTAAGAGTGAGTTTGAAATATGTAGATGGACACGTACACAACTACACATACATTTCTAGCACCCATCCAAAAGCTTTGTCAGTCTCAGGATCATGTTTCATACTAAGCGAAACATTCATCCATGTAGGAGAGATCTTTTCTAGCAATTCCTGAACAGAAGATTTCTAACTAGTAAATCTTCAATCAAGTAGACAAGTTGTGGCAGGTAATTATGGATACAAGGAACAGAACAAGAAATAAATTGCGTCCAACAATAACAGAAATGAGGATGACAAGTAGGATAAGTTCAATTGCACCAGATCAATTTATTGGTAACGTAATCAGAAGAAATTTTAAATTTATGAAGGCATGGTAATGGAATCAGAAGTTTTTTAACCTTCTTGATTATAACAGGAGAATTGCCAATAGGATCGACATCCGTAACCGGACCATTCTCCACTGGAAAATGTTTTCTTATGATTTTTTCATTTTCAGCAGGTTTGATGTAGAAAAAGTGGAAAGCAGCTGGATGAATCCCATGTGCCAAATTTGGAAGGGGTCCTAGAAATATATGATCAGGTTCTGCCATAAGTATGAATCTGCAAACGTTAACATTTGCAGAAGTTTTAATAAAGAATGCAATTGAAATGAGTGTCAAAATCTAGATCATTTAAAATCGAAAACTCACTCTTCCTCAATATTAGCCCTTTCGAGCCATTGAACAAAAGCATAAGGTCTGTTTAGGACGACATATCCCTGGTTTGAAAATCATGTCAGAAGAAACATCATGAAGATAAGCTCATTCAACAAATTTATAAATAATGTAGAAGAACAGAAAAACATGTGAATCACATAATAAGCAATCATGAGTAGACTCCAGAATTCAGTTGCAAGCATGTGGTAATTAGGAACACGATTAGCAATTTCCTGAGTGCTCACAAGTCAATCCCTCCTTTTGGAAAACTAGACATTCCAAATTAGTTGGCCTAAGATTTCTTGGCGAAGAATAAGTGGAACTGCAGAAAATCCTTGGATTAACAAGTAAAAGAAAAAGAGCAAAGGGGAATTCACCTTGTCCATGCCTGCTGGAAGAGGATCAACAACAAAAGTAGGAATCTCATCCATCAAGTCGTCTGGTTTTCCTGAGTGCAAAATTCGTGTAAATCCTCCCATATCAGACCCGTAAAGATCTTTCTTCTTCTTATACCAGTAGTACATAATGCGACATTGCCACTTGCTATATGCAGCATCAGTTGCTGTTAAGGCCACATGGAAGGGCATTTTGAGTTTCTTCGGTTCTTTTGCATGTTGAGGCATTTCAACAATGGGATCAATCCACATCTCTATGCCAGAATTATCATGCATCCTAGCTCTGTTGTGCATTACCATGGTGGCCAAGTTGTAGGTAGCAAAGAAAAAACCGAGAGCCAAGAGAATCAGCAAAAACGGTGAGCCTCGTCCCATTATTCTTTCCCTTACCGGATATTGATTGATAAAATCAAGATCTCAGATTCTCCGAGTTCCCAACTATCGAATATCCTATCTGCAGGTCACCCTATAAGAACAAATGATCAGTCTTTTCATCCCAGAACAACATTCATGGAATCAATGCTAGATGCTGGATTTAAATGGTAACAATATATAGAGTTCCAGCTTACCATTAGGGAATATCCAGACAAATATAAGCTCTGGTGCTGAATCAGTAAAAGTAATACAGATAATCTTCAACCAATGCCAATTCAGATAATTCCAAATTAACAAGAAACTAACGTTACTTCAAAACCCTGCAATCTACTCTGTAAAGATGCAAGATGCTACAGTAGTTTCTTAAAAAAGATCAGTTCAAGAAGCTGAAAGGAAACAAGAAAAGAAAAAGGAAATTTTGTTCAATTTCACGTCCAAGTAATGGATCAAAGGAATCCAATTCAACAGCCATATTAACAGAAAATTCAATGAACGCTGCACAAGTATTCATCCTCTCAAATAACAACGCGATTAAGAACACTGTGAACATGTCAAATCAATGAAAAGTTTCACACCTTAACAAAGAAAGTCAAAAAAAAGACAAAATTTGTAACAGTCCCAGTCTGTCCACTTCATTTGCGGAGAGAGGAAAAGAAAGTAAAGAAGTACAAGAGGAAGAGAGAGAAAAAATGATTGACAAGCACAACACCACCACCACCAAGAAACAGAAAAATTAATTCCCAAACAAACGTACCATGAAATGAAAAGAAAATTCCAGGAACAAGAAGGAACCTTGAAAACGGAAATGGGGTTGCCAAGACACTGACCAACACATTCAAAAAGAATGAAAACCAGAGATGTGAAAAATAGTAAGCGGGGGCCTTGCTTCGCAGATGCGATTAGAAAACACACATCACACACAAAAAGAGCCAATGTACGGTTCTAGACATTGAATACAGCTAGAAGCTTCAGCATTCCAATGATGAAATACACTCACATTCAGAGTCTTGAACGATTATAGACATGTATATATATAGAGATGATGGAAAGAAGGTGGCAGAGAGAGAAAGAGAAACATGGGATGTACCGTGACGTGGGGAACACAGAAACGACGACAGCTTTCCTAGTTTTCTTCGAAAATCTTGAGTTTTGATCGGAGACAAGAAAGAAAGTTCTGTGCTTTCCCGTGTCCCTTTGGTCCAGTGCCCGTTTTTGGCAGAAAAGTTTGGTTCTTTACTCGGTTTGGCGTTACACTTGTGTCCAAATGCGCTTCTGTTATAACTAGTAAACCACTCATTTATAGTTTCTGACAATTGTGGGAAAGAAATAACTCAAAATCTTGAAGTTTATCACCATTTCACTTGCTTATTTTTAGGTTGGATCTATAACGCAATAATGTTCGTACTTTCTCGAAAATCACAAAAAGTGAAACATTAATCGTGTGTACCTACTTTTTTCCTGACCTTTTGATTTGATTGCCTGACTTTAAGGTAAAATGTTCCAATTTAGTGTCTAATCTTGAGCTATTAAGAGAAAATCAAGCGGAGAAGACCATATCAAAACCATGAATGTGAGCACAACCATAATAAACATTAGCAAAGTCATATTTTCTGTAGTATTGCAATCATGAATTTATACATTTTATTTACGTTATTAATCGTAACTATTGAACTTTGTAATGTTGTTTAACTAACTAGAACAAGTATAGTATCAAGTAAAGCCAAATGTAACCTCTAGAACAAGTATAGTATCAAGTAAAGCCAAATGTAACCTCAAGTGTTATCTTTCTTTAATTTGCAGCTACATTTCGGCCTAATGTGATAAAGAGTTTAATCAAACAACAGAAAAAAGATCAATGACCAAGATGGACAGTAAAGATTCAAACTTTTTGTCCTTTTTAGATAATAAAATCTTTTAACAAATAATTCATGGATGTGTAGTGGGACCAGTCTGGTCGTCCTGTACTTTTGTCTCATATATATAACCAAATTCATTTTCTTACGGGGAAGATGAAGATCCTCTCTTCCGCTCTTTGCCAGCCCTATTCTACCTTCTTTTATCCAATAATCCAAACACGTCACGGGTTGGAGCACCTTTTATTAGGGTGTTCCAACTTTTAACCGTGCCACTTAATTTTATGTCTGCATATTTATTTCGAACTCATATAGATGTGTATGTAATTTAATAGAATAGAATAGAAAATGATTAATCGGAGGATATGAATGTGTGAACGAAGGTGGATGGCACAGGATTAAGGATCTGTTCCCTTCTCTAGCAACACCTTGTATCCCATCAAACTGCAGAGTCCAAGCACAAGAGAATATGGAGGCGCTAGCTGTAAAACCAGTGATTAAAGTGGCAGCCATTTGTGGGTCTCTTCGCAAAGGCTCTTTCAACCATGGCCTTCTTCGCTCTGGTACCTTTCCTCCCTAGAAACCGTCGCATGAATGTGTAAAGACTGCGTCTTTGATCTTTCTTTTGATGCATTTTGAACACCTAATATGTCCCTGAAGCTAAAGATAGAAACTTTGTTTTGGGGTTCTGTTAACGGGTGGTTAAATATGTGGTTAATAAAATTGGGATCTTTACTTATTCTGTGAGTTGATTCGGTATGTGGGTTTTGTGTGCTGCTTGCAGCGATTGAACTGAGCAAAGAGTCAGTACAGGGTCTGCAAATTCAAGACATAGATATATCTCCATTGCCAATGTTGAATACGGATCTTGAAGTTGGGGGTACGTTTCCACCAGTTGTTGAAGCTTTCAGGAAAAGGATTCTTGAAGCTGACAGTGTCCTCTTCGCGTCCCCCGAGTACAATTACTCTGTTACTGGTAGTCTTTTGCTTTATGATCTATCTTCATATTTGTATATACAGACGGTACAAAGCCACGAGTACGGTCATTTTCCTGTTAACTATAGACTAATTAGACTTGGATTACACATCATATAGCGGTCTCCCATGTACGCTCATTAGTTCGAGCTAATGCAGATACAGAGGAATCTCTATTAGAAAGCTGCTATATTGTTATTATTAGCTGATAAATGCACTCATTTCATAGTCAAAGGTAGCTTCTTGGAAGTCAAGGGAAGACGTAAGCATGATTTTGCCGTAAAATACTCTGAAAATTTTGACTGTTTAGTGCCCAAATCGTGTAAGAAATTTTGGTTAGCAACAAAATGCAAATTTTTTGGTATTGCAGATGTTGTGAATTAGAAGTTGGGTGTCAAATTATGTTGATATATGATAGGGCATAGCAGCCCTATCCTGAAATTCAGAAAGGAGGTCTTTGTGCCTACCGGCAATGAAGATGTAGCCAAAAACTGAGAGATTGCCTTCTAGCAATTGATCTAGATAGATAAGTTTTTTAAGGTTTAGATTTAGGAATCTTAAACTAAACCATCACACTTAAAACTAAATATCTAAAAAGTGAAAAAACTTTGGTGTTACTTGGTTACAGTTCCTAGTAGGTTCAGTGAAGTTACGTCATGTACTTTGTTCTTCTTTTTCATTCAATGTTTAGCTCCTTTGAAGAATGCGATCGATTGGGCATCTCGACCACCAAATTGTTGGGAAGATAAACCTGCTGCTATAGTAAGTGCCGGAGGTGGCTTTGGTGGTGGACGATCACAGTATCATCTTCGCCAAATTGGTGTTTATCTTGACCTTCATTTCATCAACAAACCCGAATTCTTCCTGAATGCGTTTGCACCTCCACCAAAATTTGATAGTGATGGCAATTTGATTGATCCAGAGGTTAAGGAGAAACTGAAGCAAGTTCTTATAAGCTTGTATGCATTTAGTTTGCGACTCAAAAGTGAGTGCTAAAGTATGTTTATTGATTGTGTGTATGATTGCGATTAATAATTGAGACATCACTGCTGTATAATGATTCTCATGGTGATGATTGCAATTGAAGAGATGAACTCTTGTCTTTGGTTTGCAATTTCAAATTTGGTTGGCCTCTTTGGCCTGAACTTAGAAGATAAGTTTGATTTAATTTCATTGTAGATTGCACGATATTTCTCTATAATTTGAAAGAGGAGCATAGAGACTGAACAAAGAAAGGAGAAATTGGTTCTTCATGTTCTGTGCAGAAGAACCAATTTCTTGAGTACAAAAGAAGAAAAAGCTTGTGTTCATCACTACTGATATACTAGATCATGAACAGACCTGATCGTCAAAATCAACCATCAGCACGTATTTAAAAACAGAGATGGGAGGTTATTCCACAAGTACGTCTATGCTTCTCCTAGGACTGTGTTGACTGAAATAACGCTGCTGGCATGAACGATCGCTTGGAATTCAATCGGGAGCCCCTGGACTTTATGATCCTTGAATTCCTGAGAAACTGGATTGTAAGACACCAGACATCTCCTGTGATACAGGTATAAAATTTCTCCATTTTCCAAAGCACACAAGACTCTCAAAGCTTTTCCTTGATATCCGTTCTTCTTGCGTCGGAAAGGAGGAGCCATGTCCAACCTATAGCTTGGAGGCACATAATCACCAATTGTAATTTCTTTGCTCCATGAGGCCTGCACATTGTAAGTCTTCATCACCCATATCTCATTTGAGACAATTACCGAAAGGCAACCACGTAAAGTTACAAGTTGAATATCTCTGGGGTTCACAATGTCATAATCTGGTTGTGGAACTAATTGAAACTCTTCTGTTTCAATGTCAAATGATACTATATCTCTGTAACTTGTTTCTCCTTTTATAGCGAACCAATGTAGCTTTCCATTTACAAGTGCCTCTGATGTTGGGCCTATGAGCATATGAGGTATTCTTCCAATGTTTCTCCATGTGGGATTGCTGAAACTAAGCACAAAAGCCTCGGGGACAGCCCCGGCAAAGTCATAGTTGAATTGTGCATAGTAAACTATCCTTATCACCTTGTACTCCTTGGTCTTTGGATGAAACCCGAATCCGAAAACCACCCTTGAAACTCTTGAATCTGAATGAGTATTCATTCTAGGAAGCATCCTACAGCCAGTAGCAAAGGGATTATATACGAAAAGTTGATCATCAGATTCGATGTTGTAGAGACATATCAATCCATTGCAAGAGCCAACCAACTCAAAGTCTGGTAATGCAGGGCCAAAGGGGTTCTTAAGGATCTTTGCAGTCTCCAAAGCATCACCATTCTTCCTCTGGTCGATGTTTACGAGGTAAAGCTTGCTTGTTGGCCAGTCAAAGAAGAACAAGATGCAGAGATTTCTTTCAGATGCTCGCATGGCGTGGACGTTACCGAAACCTGGATCTTTCACTGATGACTGCCAACGCTTGGATACAAGTTTGCTTTCGAGGAGTGATGAGAAGGGCAGTCTTGAGAGAACATCAAAGTAAACTTCACGCGGTAGTTTCTCAATCCATGAGGTCGACTGAGACTGAGTTTGTGATTTGTCTGTGTCTGTGTCTATGTTGCAAACTTTTGAGGAACTGCTTGATGCCATGAAGTTGGAGATGGAGAATATGGAGGGTAGAGTTGAATTATGCTAGTTTTCTTAGTTACCTACCGATGTGTGCAGATCAATAATCACCAAAAGCTTCAGGGATAAACTTCTTTGAGATTATCATGAAGCGGATTTAACAAGAAAGTTTCTGAAGTCTTATATGTCTTCATGTTCTTGGATCATGTGGAATACTTATATGGCTTCGTACTCGTTACAGCAAGCTGATGTTGATGTCCAGGAAAAACTGTTGAACTAATATTATCTAGTCTAACTTATTCTACCTTCAGAAAATGATATGATACATGACTTACAATGACCCATTAACTAGTTGGGAACATAGTCTCAGGGTTGGCAATGGCTGGTCCAAGCTCGAGTTCAAAAAAATCTTTTCAAACCCGAATTTGATCGAGATTGAATATTTGAATCCGAATTCAATTAATTAATTTTGAAGCTATCCATTAGAATCCAACCAATTTATCACAAATGGTAGAACTTGAGTTTATATTCAAGATTTGTCAAATTTGACTACTCAATTCTAAAAAATTTAATCCTTAATTTTAATTTAAACAAAACTAATTTATCATTTTATTCATAATTTCACATGCATTGCTATGTTCGTTTCGTTTCTATTATGAATATCATCATGTAATAGTCTATTTTAAAACAAACTATTAAAAGATTGATTTTTATAATGTTTAATACCAAATAATTTTTTTCAAGTAATTCAAAACAATAAGATATATAATTTTTAAAATAATTTCATCTTTTATGATATTTTTTCTCTACAAATCTATATATGGAATCCATATCCATGTTTATGAGTTAAGATGCATGAATATCTGGTAAAATTAATGATGTAACTAATGGTGTTCATAATCCACCTTATCTTAATAAATGTTCAAAAAAGAATTTGAAATAAAGGAAATTGTAAATTATGAGGCCAATCTCGCTTTGTTGCTACTGATATAAGAATTCGAACTGTATTAAGTTTAGCTACTAGTGCAAAAGTTTTCTCATAATTTACCCCATATTTTTTAGTATATCCCTTCGCAATCAATCTTGCTTTGTACTTATCAATCTTTCCATCCACTCTTAGCTTAATAGTGAACACCCACCTACAACCGATTGCTTTTTTTCCATTAAGGAGCAGAACACGTTCTCAAGTACAGTTCTTTTGTAAAGCTTCCAACTCTTCATTCATCGCCTTTTTCCAGGTAGGATCTGCTAAAGCATCCTACACACTACTAATATGCGGGTCCCGCATTTATTTATGTGGGACCCACGCAGGACCAGCATAAATGACTGCCTGAGATTTATGTGACAGAATAAGACATCATAAAATTGGACAGAGAATCCTTACTCTAGAAATAGATACATTGGATAATTGATTAACATTAAGTGCATATGACTGAGACAACCTATGGATAGACACATAGTTGTCGATTGGATACTTAACATTGGCACTAAGATCGAGTTCATATTGTGTTCTGGGGACCTTTTGGAAGACCTTTGTGAACGCCTTAGATCTAAATTCTCTGGGATTCTATCAGCAGTACATGATTCATTAGATAAGCGATTTGAAAGTACCCGAGGAAGGGAAGTTTTGGACATCCTGGGTTGATTCTTTAGTTAGTGATGTTAAAATGGGCAACTCAGTAGTTTGAATATCTGGAACTATCTTTCCTACTTCAAGACTGTCTAAACCTTGTTCTCCACTTTTAAATCTTTCATTCACTTTTTCAATTTCCAAGAACACATCATCATTTGGTAACAACTTCTCTTCACTATAATTCTCCCCCTGAATAGTAAGGTTCAGATTCATGAAAAGAAGCATTTAACGTTACATGTAATTTTTGACTTTGAGGATCATAGCATCGGTATCCTTTCTGAAATTTTGCATATCCAACAAACACACATTTCTTAGTACATGGATCCAATTTACTTCGAAAATTCTTCGGAATATGAACATAGATGGTACACTCAAACACACGTGGCTCAAGATTTGGAAAGTGTGGAATCGTCAACAATGAAACTATTTTTTGTTGGGGAGTCTGAAAATCTATAGCTCAAGAAGGTGTTCGATTAATCAAATACGCAGCGGACTTTACAGCTTCTCCCCAATAGTAACGAGGCATATTCATGCCAAATAATGTAGCACGGACAACCTCTATTATTTGTCTACTTTTTCTCTCCACCAGCCCATTCTGTTGTGGAGTATGAGCACAAGAAGTCTGATGTCGAATTCCTAATTCGCTCATAAATTTTCTAAAGGCTCCATCTACATATTCTCCTCTATTATTATATTGTAAAATTGTCTGTTGACCATTCGGTGAAATTCTTGAAATGCTAAAAACACATCACTTTTGTTACGGAACAAAGATATCCATGTCATTCATGTGCATTCATCAATAAAAGTAACGAAGTAACGTGCTTTCGATAATGATGGAACTTTTGCTGGACCCCAAACATCAGAGTGTATAACAGCAAATGGCACTGAACTTTTATTTAAACTAGGCAAATACAAAATACGATGGCTTTTGTCCAGTTCACAAATATCACAGTGAAAATCCAAATGATTTAAGTCAGAGAATAGATGCGGTTGTAATTGTTTAAGATATCCAAAAGAAAGATGGCCTAATCGTCGATACCATAACCAAATAGTTTCTCGAACTTTATCTGTGCTACTTGTTTGATTTGCTTGATTGAACTTCTGCTCCCCATTTTCCATTAAATACCAATAATAGAGCTTGCCCCTTTTAACAGCATAACCAAGAATCTTTCGAGTTAGGATGTTTTGAAAAATAAAAAATGAGGGCCAAAAAGCTACAATGCAAGCAAAAGCTATAGTAATTTGACCAACAGACAAAAGGTTATATTCAAGTGATGGAACGACTAACACAAAATCTAATGTAAGAGTGCTTGATAATACCACCTGTCCTTCACCAGTAATAGCTAAAATACTATCATTAGCTGTAGAGATAATGGATTGAGAGGGAGGACAAACAGATTTCAATTTACTAGAATCTCTAACCAAGTGGTTAGATGCACCTGTATCAATAATCCAAATATCATTCTTAGGAGTTGTAAATGCAGTAGCCTTACTGGCATTACTTGGGTAAGTAACATTTGTTGTAGGTTGTGATAGTTCTGTAGCTGCTATCGCGGCTTTTCCTGAAATCTTATTCCTTGACTTCTTTGTAAAGTCCCACCAATCTGGATAGCCAATCTTTTCATAACACCTCTCGGCAGTATGACCTATTTCATTGCAATGAGAGTAAACAAAATTATTAGATTTTCCACCAGATTTTCCTTTGCAATTCATTGACGATCCAAACGATGATTCTTGCCGAATTTGGTTTGCCACCATAGCTGCACTCTCCAAAATTGGTCGACTACCCATGGCCTGCCTTTGTTGATATTCCCTACGAACATATGCATAAGTGGATTCCAAATCAAGTTTTGGATCCTTTCGTAAATTGTCTCCAAACTTGTTCAAATTCAGAATCAAGTCCACTTAGGAAAATGTGAACACGAAGACGAGTCATAGCCGAATGCAATTGAACTACTCCCTCAACAGTATCTCCTTGGGACATGGATCTGTGATCAATTTCCTGAAATATAGAGACAAGTTCGTTATAGTATATTGACAAAGGTCTGTCATTTTGTTTGGTGGAAAAAGATCACTTATTCAGTCCGAAAAGACATGTCTCATCCGATCCATCATAGAAAGTCTTTGATATTGCATCCCAAATCTCTTTTGCAGTGGATATTCTGATGAAACGTTGTATTAGGGTTGGAGTCATAGAATCAATCAACCAACTTTTCACCCGATTATTTTCAGTAATCTACGTAGCAAGATTTGCATCGTTGGTATTCGGTTTTGCAATATCACCAGTAAGATATCCTAGTTTGTTGCGGGCACTAATCCTCATCTCCATTAATTGAGACCATAATTGGTAGTTAGTCACATCCAGTACGATAGAGACGGGAAAAAAGAAATTGTCCTGTTGGACAACAACTTATGACGCAGAAGTTGGAATAATAAAACCAGACATAATAAATAAAACAGACGAATACAAAGCGATGAATAAAAAAATGATGACAGAATTGAGATCACGATCAATAGAGAAGCGATCGCAACAGAAAAGTTTTGAGCAAGTTTGATTTAATCAGTGAGAGAACGTTTGGTTCAGGTTCATGTTGATAACTTCGGCGGTGGATGATTCAACTTGACTCAGCAAGATATCTCACCGAGGTAGCTCTGATACCATGACAGAGTACAAAGTATGTTTTTTTTCTGTATGTTAATTCTTCTCCAATTGGAGGCATATTTATACATGTACAACATCCTACTCTGATTTGGAATATAATTATATATGGAATATAATTAATACTAATTATTATACAATTATACTCCTAAAATCACTCCTAAAGCCAACAGTCTCAGGGTTAGCAATGGCCGGTTCAGGCTCGAGTTCGAAAAAATCTTTTCAAACCCAAATTTGATTGAGACTGAATATTTGAATTCGAATTCAATAAATTAACTTTGAGGCTATCTATTAGAGTCAAACTAATTTATCATGAATGGTAAAACTCAAGCTTTAATTTAAGGTTGGTCAAATTTGAATACTCGTTTTTCATAATTTCACATGCATTGCCATGTTCGTATCTATTATGAATATCATCATGTAATAGTCTACGTTAAAACAAATTAACAAAGGATTGATTTTTATAATTTTTTTCAAGTAATTCAAAATGATAAGATATATAATTTTTAAAATAATTTCATCTTTTATAATATTTTTTTCTCTACAAATCTATACATGGAATCCATATCCATGTTTATGAGTTAAGATGCATGAATATCTTGTAAAATTAATGATATAACTAATAGTGTTCATAATCCACCTTATCTTGATAAATGTTCAAAAAAGAATTTGAAATAAAGGAAATTGTAAATTATGAGGCCAATGCAAATATCAAATAAATGCAATTAAGACATTCATGTTTTCATTTTTACAAAGATTTAGTGCTTCAACAAAGATAATGGAATCATAAATGCTATTTATCTAAAGGAAAATCCCACTTATTAAGTATAAAATATTAAAATACATTTTGTAAAATAAATTAATATATTGAATATTAAGAAGTTAGAATTCATAAATATCAAATGTGAAAAATAACAAGATAAATATTATATTTATTTTTAAATAATTTAAGACATTTGAGCTCATAAGAAATGAACCATTTATGTTGTTACAAACTAAAAAGATTAGAAATGTAAATATGAACTGACGTGTATTGTGCATCTTTATTAATTATGAATCAAATTGAAATTTATGAGTTATTTATTCAAATTGAAAATTAATATGTTCCATATGTAATTATGCATAGGAATCATTAAAATCAATGTTCAAATTGGAACGGAAGCTAAATCCATAAAACAAGAGGTTTAAAATTAATTGCTATTAGACCTCTATAAATTGATAAAAAATTATTAAATAAAAATTAATTAATTTATTTTAATTTATAAATACTTATTAATTTATAAAAATTGGTTAGTAAATTTATAAATTGATTGGTTTTTATCAACAAGAGTTATTAAAATTAATTCGAACCCAAAATTTGAAAACAAAACCGAAAAGTTAGAAGATTTAAGATTTTTACAATTAATTAAAATCATTATTAAAAAATACTATTCATTAATATATGGCAAATTATCCCAGTAAATGTAATAAATAAGACACCATAATATACATTTTTGCCTTTTAAATAGGATTGAAGAAAGAATTAAAAAAAAGGCAAATTATACCAAAAAACTTATTTTCTTGGACCCCAAATTCATTAAAGCAAATTGTAATGATGAGAAAACATTAAATCCTGGACTGCTGGGACCAAGAAAAATTAAAATCCTGAACTTTCTTCTCCAACTACGTTTTTTTTTTTTTCTTCATGTAAATTTATGGATTCTTCTTAAGTATTATTATCAGATATTGAAAGAGAAAACCATTAATGACAATGTCAATCTTTTCAGAGAAGAGGAGGATACCGTTTCATTCCTATAACCATTGTCGTGATGCTTACAGGAATGTTGTAACTCTCCCTCCTCCTCTTCCTCATCTTCCTGACGAACTTGTTGAGCATATTTTCAGTTTCTTGCCTGTTAAACATGCCAGGGAGCTTGGAGTCGTGGCAAAAAGATTCAGGAAAACATGGGTTCTCAGCAGAAACCTTTGTTTCGAACTGGTATTTGTCAGGGACGATGAACTCTCCAGGTTTGTAACATTTGTTGACAGGATTATCAAGTCTCATTCAGGGCCGAAGATAGATAGTCTGCGGCTGAATTTCGATCCGTTTGAGAGGGAGGAGTTGATTCGTGAGTGGCTCAAAGTAGCCATTGAAAAGGGTGTGGAAGAGCTTGATCTGGATTTCTTTACGGATGTTCCTTTTCAACTTCCATTGGAGCTCATTGACGTTGAGTCCCTGAAAACCCTGAAACTTACCTTTTGTCAGGTTACTTATCCACCAAAATTGTCAGGTTTGACTCTCCTGAGCACCATAGTCCTGAGGAGAATGTACGTGAACTCCAGGCTCATTGATGCTCTATTCTCGACTTGCTTCTTGTTGGGGACCTTGGATTTGATAAATTGTAACGGAATTGAAAGATTGAAAGTGTTTGCTCTGAAGCAAAAAGGGTTCAGGACGTTGAAGGTGGTGAGCTGCAAGGACATAGTAGAAATCGAGATTGATTCACCATCTCTGCGTGCATTTCAGTACTATGGAGGTGTTTGCTTCTTCAAGTTTACTGATATCTGCAATTTGAAGGATGTGATATTATATGCAACTCCTTCTCGAGGATTTGCTCCTCCATTAATGTTGAGGAAGCTTGTGTATCATCTCTCCCATATCTGTGTTCTCACAATTTCTGCTACTGTTCTAGAGGTACATCTTTTGTTCTATTTTTTTTTTCTGATTTTAAGAGAATTGAAGATGAGTTGGAAAAAAAAAAGGATTAATTGCACCGATTTTCTCTTTTGTTTGACCTTTTATTTTAATTTTTATATTTCAAAAATTATCTTGACCTCTTGGTCGATGAATAATATTAGGCTCTAAGTCCAAGAATTGTAGATGGCACATTGCATGAAATGCAATACTGTTTTCAGAACTTGAAAGAACTCCAGCTCTACATGGAAGGGGCTTCTTTCTGCAGCGTTTATGATATTGTCACTTTTGTCCACCATTGCCCGAGGTTGGAGAATCTTTTCATTGACGTAAGTAATCTAATCTAAACCTTCTGTAATTCCAGTCCTAGTGTAGAGACTCCAAAATAATTAACATCAAGAAATTGCAGCTATTAGAATATGGTTTCCAGGGAAAACATTTCTGGGAATTGCACCAACGTCTGAACTTTCAGCTCTTTCGTCCATCTCTACCTTCATTGAAGTACATCAAGCTGACAGGATACAAATTTGATAGCTATGAAATGAAGCTGGCAAGATTTTTCATGGCAGAGGCAGTGAACTTGGAGAAGCTAGTTCTGGTCACTGCAAAGGGTATACGGCACAGAAGTTTCAGGGCTGCAATTCAAACTCACAGGCTGTTTCTTCGGCATTGGCAAGCTTCTGAAATTGCCCGCATTGAGTTCTTCGAGTGTTTGAAGGATATGATTTCTCCTCGTCCTCAACACTCCATCCATCCTAAGCTGTGGCACTAGTCCTGAAATCAGGACTTTGTATTTTCAGGTATTCTTGTTTTTCAATTTTAAATTTGGAATAAAGCTTGCTCCAAAGGCCGACTGACAACTTGCAAACAAATTCTTGAAAAAATAAGTATTCAAACATTACTATGATTTTGTTAATTGCTACGTACATTTTCTAGTTAGGTTGATGTTCTTCATAATTACATCAAAATTCTATTATGTATAAAAGAGATGAGTCTCTTTCAAATTTTTTTAAAAAATGAATGTTACTATGATATGATATGACCAATATAATAAAACGTGTTTCGTCCTAAGGTTTAAGGCGATATTAACAAGTACCTGCAAGATAATAGAAAAGGATTTGTCTAATTATTAAATTTTAAACTTCTTATTACAATCGCTTAAATGTGGGTTATTTGAGAACATTTTCTGTAATGATTAGAGATAAGACCGTATATTATTAGACCTTCTTAAATCTCGCATATCAGCAGGATTTATTTAATTATTAAATTATGGTATAATCTTTTTTCTTTTTCATTAATATTCACTTCTACCTAACCATCTTATTATTATAATTAATACGAATTTGAATTTAATCTAAAATTCTATTAGTTTAAATTTTTATATTTAACAAAAGTTACCTTATTAATTTTAAAAATATATATTAAAAGCTCTTAATGTTACTTGTTTATGGTGATAATTGATTAAACTGATTTTGAAATAGGCCAAACCAATTGTTTAAATTTGACTTTGATTCGCCTTATCAACTTAAATAGCTGATTTGTCAATCCTAAGATTACACAACAGGAGCTCTTGTTGCTACTCTCGTAACCCTTTTGAACCTATCGAGAACCATTGCCTATATGCATGCGACTTGGTAAAAGCACCATGAGGGGAAGGAAGACCGGTTTTTGCTTGTCGCCTGCCATTGTTAAGCTTCAAACATGGCAGCTTGCTTATGTTCGTTGGCAAGAGACACAATAACACGAGACAAAGACAAAACATGCTCTAAATGTGTTTGATTTTTCCTATGAATGCAAACCCAATTGAGATCGGAAGAAACTATGAAAAAAACTCTTAATTTCTATTATATTTTTTTGTCTTGAAGTTAACCATCTTTGTACGCTAATTGACTTTTCTTTTGTCATATTTTTTCCGTCTATTGACTTGACAATAGAATTATATATATATCTAATGAGTTCTAATATTAGTAAAGTTATAATTTATAAGAATTGGTCCATTTTTATCCAATATTTAAAAAATAAGATTAAAAATTAGGAGATTTAAAGTTTGAAAATTTAACCAATGTTATACTGTTATAAAATCAACATATAATTATTTTTAAATAATAAAAATTATTAAAATAAATATAACCGAAAAGTTAATTAATTTAATAATTTTGCACTTAGATCAGTTTAATTTTTTAAATCATTGATTTTGTTGTTAAGAATGTAATTATAATAGGTAAGAGTACATCAACATAGTTGACTTTTAAAAAAAGAATTTCAAACATAATTGTCACTGTCATTTTAATTATGAGATTATTAAATTCATATCATATTTAAATTATGAGTGAAAATTCAATAGGACCCTTTTATAAAACATCAAGTAGGTGGATAATAGTCAAACAAAAATAAATAAATACACTATATACTTTTTAAAAACTAGAATTTTTCATATTGATAAAACAAATCAACTAAACTTGGTAGAGTTCCTTGGAAATAAAAGATAACAGAAACATAAATGAATAAGAGGTAAAATTAGATTTACTTTGAAAAGATTAAAGGTTAGCTAGCAATATTTATAAGGAGACATTAAATAAGGTTTTGGTCAATTGGTTTTTGGTTCAAGGGATGGATTGATCTTAACAAGGAAAATATATATTAATTACTTATAGATAATTCAATTATTTGGTTGAATTAAATGTAATTTTACTTTTTTAAGTGAAGGCTAAATAAGAATTGAATGATATTGTTGTTTAGTAGGACTTTATCCTAAACCCCAATTTCTAAATGTTAACTCTAAACCCTAAATCCTATTATCATAATTTATTACAAATGCACTTGTATTCTTATATTTGTGTCTTATTATTCATAATTAAGCCCTTATTTATTATGAATTTTGGTTGTTTGTTTAAGCCCTTTTTATTTATAATTATCCCAATAATCCAAAATTTGAAATTTTGGTTGTTTGTTCTTTTCTTTTTTCTTTTTGTCCAAACCTCCTACTCAAGAAGGAATATGAATAAATATATGGTTAACTTTTGTTTTGAAAATTAAAAATAAATTATTGTATGATTCGTTTTCCATCTTTTTTCTATTTAAAACGATGTAGTATTAAGATTTTTAAGTTTTAAAATACCATCGGATTAGAATTATAAATAAAAATAATAATAGAATATGAGAAAATTGATTTATATGATAAATAAATAATATTATAGAGAAACAAAAAATAATTTTTAAAATATAAAGATTGAAATAAAATAGTCAAACTATATAATTAATACTAAGAAATATAACAATGGTTGAGTGATTAGACTATATAAAATTATCATCATGAACAACATCTTGCACCTCTTCTTATAAAGTCTCATTTTAGTGTTGGAGAAGTCGTGAAAGTGAAGGGCGATGGAGAAACCGATAATCACAAGCCATCGAAAGCTGTTTTGGTTTATATTTCTCCTGCCCTTCTCTTTGCTCTTCCTCTATGGATCTCACCATTTCTTGTCTCTAAATGGCCGAAATACTCATCTCACCTTCTTGTGCACTAGACTGGCGGGTGTCCTGAAACCATGTTCACTTGGTGTAGCTCAAAAGTCCAGGAACCAATCTGATGACCACTCAGAGTCTTGCTCAGGTCGCTACATATATGTTCATGATCTTCCTTCTCAATTCAACGATGATCTACTCAGAAACTGTAGCTGGTTGCTTAGACCATGGTATGACATGTGCCCGTACTTGACAAACTCGGGTCTTGGTCGTCAGGTTGAGAATTCTGAGGGTGTTTTGTCCGAGAAGAGCTGGTTCCAGACGAACCAATTCGTTTTAGAAATCATATTTCGTAATAGAATGAAGAAGTACAAGTGCCTGACAAACGATTCATCGTCAGCTTCTGCTGTTTTTGTTCCATTCTTTGCAGGTCTTGACGTTGGTCGATTCCTTTGGACTCATAATGCTTCGACGAGAGATGCTTTGGGTCTTAACCTCACCAAATGGGTGAGAGAGCGACCTGAGTGGAAAAATTTGTGGGGTAGAGACCATTTCTTTGTGACAGGAAGGATTGCGTCTGATTTCGGAAGACCAACCGATAATGACTGGGATTGGGGAAGCAAGCTTCTGAACTTGCCAGAGTCCGTGAATATGACGGTCCTGTCGATTGAGTCGACCAACCCTTGGAGCAAAAATGAATTTGCAGTGCCATATCCATCACACTTTCATCCTTCGAGTGAAGATGAGGTACATCAATGGCAGATGAAGATGAGAAACCAGAAGAGACACTATTTGTTCTCATTTTCAGGAGCTCCACGACCTTTCAGGAACGATTCAATCAGAAACGAGATCATAGAACAGTGTTTAGCTTCAGGAAATTTATGCAAGCTACTAGATTGCAGCTCTCCAGGAAACAACTGCGAGAATCCTGTCGAAGTTGTGAAAGTGTTCAGAGACTCAGTTTTCTGTTTGCAACCTCCAGGAGACTCGCCTACTCGGCGATCAACGTTTGAGTCCATTTTATCAGGGTGCATTCCAGTTTTCTTCGATCCAGGATCAGCTTACACACAGTACATATGGCATTTGCCAGAGAATTATACTGAATATTCTGTGTTCATACCAAGGGACCTGGTAAAAGAAGGGAAGGTCAGGATCAACGAGACCTTGCTTCAAGTGTCAGAGAATGACATATTGGCTAAAAGAGAAGATGTTCTGAGACTTATACCAAAGGTGATTTATGCAGATTTCAGGTCTAAATCAGAAATTCTTGAAGATGCATTCGATATAGCAGTGAAAAGGGTTCTTGAAAGAGTAGAAACTTTGAGAAGACAGAATAATACTGGGAATGATCCAACCTAGTTAGGCTTTGTTTTGAATTTGAAGGAAGAGTAAATTTTGAGGAGTTGTGATGATGTAATCTTTTGTATCAAGTGTATGATTGGCAGTCTTTTATTTCAATTTTCTTTATAATCTAGTAGAAAAATCAAATATTAATAATTATTTTGACCGATTTGAAGGTTAAGTTTGAATTGAGTTTGAAATTTGATTCGATTAAAACTATGTGTATTAATTGTGTAGTCTTAAAATAATATCATTTCTTTATTTAAAAAGAGTAAAATCATTAAATTAATACAAAATATAATTAATTTAAACCTGACTTATTAGATTATAAAACTTAACTTTTCAGGTCTTAAACTCATAGTTAAAAAATTCAACACGTATTAGACCACTATAAAACTGGTTAAAGATTAAATAAAATTAAAATTTTGAAATATGATTAAAAGATATTGTACTTAACTATAAAAACAATTTGAAGTTTCATTAAAAAAATTGTTAAATAAAAATTAATTAATTTATTATAATTTTATGACACCTTATTAATTTATAAAGTTAACCATTAATTAATAAATTAATTGTTTTAGCAACAAAAGTTACTAAAACAAATCAAACAAAAAAATTAAAAACCAAACCAAAACAAGATATTATTCAAAAAATATATATTTAAACCGACAAAACGAGTTGAATTTTTTAATAATTATTTATAATAGGTGGAGGTTCAAGTCCCTTAAATTGCATATTCACTAAAACTCGTTTGTTCAGATAAAAAAATCTTTTTAATATTAGTTGCGTACAAGTTGAATACTTGAATTTAGATTATTTATATTGTAATTACAAAAAGAAAATATTTTTCTTTTTTTTTGAGGAAATAATAAATTTTATACGATGCCATCTAACAAAAATTTTATGATTAAACAAAAATTAATACAAATTAATGAACATATAATCATAAAAGGAATATTATAGAACACAAAGAAAAAAGAGATTTGGATTAACGTTTATATATACCCAAAGATATGATTACTCTAATGGGAACTATCCTAGTAATAGGAGAAATTATATTTACTTAGTTTAATAATTATTTAAAATAAAATCCTTATAATGGAATTATTTGGTTAATTTAATAACTTCTATGATAATTACAATCCTATTTTAAGAAGAGTAAGACCAAAAGTTTGTTAAAAAATTCCTAAAAATTGTCTCTAAACAACTCCTTAATGTTCCAGTTACTCTATTCCAGCTTTGTTCTATTAAATCTCATTCATATATTTATATGAAATCTACATAAATGTGTGGATGAGATTTAATGGAACATGATAGGAACAAAAAAATCTGATATCTTAAACAAAAAGAGTATCTCTTATAACTCTTGAAATCACCGGTTCTACTTTTGTGGTTCCTACCCTGCTCCACTTTTGTTGTTTCTATCCTGCTCCATCTCCTGGTCCCCTTTTATAAAGGTAGTATATAACTATATAATAGATTTCTTAAAGATTATAAATAAGGAAATTATTTGATTAAATGCTATGCTTAAATAGAATCTCTAATAATGAATATTTTAAAAACAATATCAGAACTTAAATCAAGAAGAAAAGAAATTTAAGGTTTAAAAAGTTTAACAAAAGGTTTAACAAATAAAATTAAAGAATTTAAAATATTATTGAAATAGATTGTCCTTATCTATTGAAGATTTTGAAGTTTAATTGAAAAATATTGTTAAATAGAAATTAATTAATTTATTTTAGTTTATAAGAATTTATTAATTTACAAAAATTGACGTATTAATTAACAAACTGATCATTTTTTAATAAAAAGAGTTATTAAATTAAATCGAATCATAAAGTTAAAAATCTAATCGGAAAGTTAAACCTTCAAAGTTTTTATGATTAAATTAGTATGGATTTTTTAATTATTGCTAATAACTATTTATAAGAAAATTAAAAAGTATTAATCATAAGAATATTATTTGATAAGATATTATCCATAAGTAGAAAATCTCAGAATTGTTTTTAAAATTTGTTTAGTAATTATTAGTCATTATAAATCCAAACTCAAAATAAAAGATTTGTACTTTTGGAAAATATATTTTTTAAATTACCAAAAAGTAATTTTAAATATTAAAATTATAAAACAGACCTTCTATCTATTAAATTATTTTAATGAATAACAGCAAACATAGAATGAATTGAAACCATTAGTACGTCGAGAAAATCCAGTCTAATCACAAATCCTGAACTAATAATATACATTATGATCATGGCTGAGGATTCTGGGGCTGAGCTGCGAAGTATAGTTCCACTCTATCATCAATAGGTGTAATCTTAGGAGAAGTTGCAGTCACTATCTTCCAGGTTAGAATGCACTGAATCACTGCAGAAATCCAGAAAATGTTGAAGAAGAAGACGAAACCTATGTATAAGAACAGGTTTGACAAGGCACGAGTTTTTGAATAGCCATCTTTGTGCCATTCCTGGAGAAAAGTCTTCAATTCCAGGACAGCTCCAAACATCATTACAACGGCGGCCACAACACACCACACGATGATGCAACCGTTCCTGAGGACCGTACACAAGAGACTGTACTCCTCCATATCTGTGATAGGTTCTTGTGCAGGTGGGTCGGGTTGTTGTTGGGTCGGTGCGAGTTCTGTTAATGGATGAAGATATGTATGAGCTGAGGAACACTTCCAGGTTGATTAGAGCTTGGAGACAACGAAGAAGTAGCAAGAATAGAAGATACCTAACCTGTGTACAGAGGAAGTGAATATGGAACCTAGCAAACGAGTGAGCTTTATAAGGAAATTCAAGAGAAATCGTTGCATATGCCAAAATCTGTAAGTTGGTAGAACCTCTCAAAGTGCTGAAATATTTTTAGCAGACACTAATCTGAAACCTCCTCTCTCTTTTGGTGTTATTTTGTCCAATTAATCTGAAAGATTCTGAGGTTTTGAGAAGATGGAATGTTTCTATATTCGTTAGAGTTTGTCAACTTTTGGTGATGAAACTTGGGTGCAAGAAATTCTTATTCATTTGACTTTCTGTGCACTTCAATCTCACAGATTTATTGACATATTGATGTTGTCATGTAATGTGAATTATGGAAAGTGATAACACTTTGAATCCAATGCCTATCAAGAGGAATAAATGGCATTTTAAACAACAAACATATGTTACTAACGCTGGTGACAGAAATGACTCGATTTGGTTTGTCTCAAACTCCATTAATCAGGATCAAGTTAATCAGATTTGGACTGAAATTTAAGAATTAATTGATCAATATGTCGTCATTTTGAATTCAAACTTCAAAGAATCTCAACTCGATTTCAAGTTTAGAGTCAGATTATTTGGTCTTTGATCAAATGAAAAGGCCCGAGATTATGTGTCAATTCATCTCTAACCCCAATGTTAACTAGCAATCAAAGTTCAAGTCAATTCAATAAGTTCGGATTGAGTTTAGGTGGGGTTGAGCCGAATCAGGTTGGGTACCATAACCCTGAAATTCAAATTCCTTTTATTGGATTTAGGTTAGTCCGAACCCTTTCGCCAAGCCTACTAACAAGACCATCGGACTCATCTTAGAGATCAATGAAAGTGATACCTGAATCATTAGAATGATTTTTTTCATTTAACCAAAGCTCAACAATGGCATTCCAGGGAAGCCCATAAAGCAGTCTTAAAGCAATCTTACAGTTGGGGAGATACATGGAACTTCATCCTTCTCAGCAATCCCTTGATCATAGAGGAATCCCTTAAATACATGCCCACTTATCTTCACCATAGCCTGGTAGGCGATCTCCACTTCACCGTCATTCACGGCAGTGACTCTGACGGACCTGAAAACAGCAGGTGCCCGAACTTGACCCGGTAAGGCCTGCTTGAAGCTCGCATCTATGTATTCGGAATCAAGGGAGCAACTTGATTTCGTATGAGATGAATCAGATAAATAATCAAAATGAAAGTGACAGAGTTTTTAAGGAACAGAGCAGACAGAGGATCAATTCGATCCCATCAAAAACTGTTACAGAGAAACGTCACCAAGATAGAATCAGAATTTCAGATTCGGAGAGATGGAGAAGAAGAGTACCCTGATGAAGAGAGCTGTTGTTAGAGTTACTAAAGCTGTTAGAGTTGGCTGCTACGTACTCTCTTGGCCTTTTACCGCCAGAGGAAGATCCAGTAGAGAGATCGCGATCTCCGCCTACGTCGGACTGCCTCTCTCTCCGCCGTGCAGCAGGCACCCACGTGCTCTTGACATGAGTGGCACACGCAAGTCCTCTGCTTCTGCAACAAGTCCTGCACCTCCTATACTCGCATTCCTTCTTCGCTCGATTCCCACAATCTTTACAAACTCTGGATGTAATATAACCGTCTTCATTACCTTCGAAATCAATAATGGCGTCTTCTCTAGAAAAGCTCGTCTTTTGATTGGTCCACACTTGGCTGTTCGAGCTCGAAGCATTACATTGACCAACTATGTGGTGTTGGTTCTGATCAGGTTGCTGAAAGGAAGAAGAGGGTGGAGCGACGAGGAAGATGTTGTGAAGGCCTAACATATTCCGGTGAATCTGCTTGAGAATTAATGGCGGTGGCTGGTGGTGGTTACTAGTACTGGTTACTTTTGAATCCGCCATTTTTTCTGGTGGCGGAGTAACAATTGTATTCTGAACTTAAAAACAAAAAAGAAAAAAGAGGTTATGATGAACCAAAACTTACATTTTTAATAATTAATACATTTTCAAGAAAACAATAATTAGTGATGATTTTTTAGATAAAAAATTATTAAATTCAAATTTGATCAAACTTGATCATTTTCTAATTTAAATTTAATTTATTAAATTGAGAAAATTTATCAAACTCGATGAGATGGACGAGTTGATTAGTGAGGTTTGTCTGCTGGTGCCTAGTGGTGGGTTGGTGGGGTAATGGAGCTTTTTATTATGCGTTGGACCTAATCCATTTTACTTTCACCCACAGATAAGCCATGAAATAGCCATTAGCTATAGAGCACACCACTCTCCAACCTCTTTCAACTGTTGAATCACAAGGGATTAAGCTTAAGGTAGGTGCCATTGGAATGAATTGATTTGTTTCAGAAACCAACTCTGGAGAAATACCTCCAACCCTGTTTTAACAGTTTGACATTCTTGAGCCATTTGAACATGTTGTCAGCAAAGTTTTCTTCAGGAATCCTGCTTCACTGGCAAGGACTTATTAGAAGCAGAACTTTTTCTCATCGGTAAAACCTGCAGTAAAATGTAAATTATCGGGTAAAGATCAGTTTTGTGAAAGAGGTGTTTCTACTTGCATTTTCTGGATAGTCCGAGAAATAATTTGTCATATTTGATAAACAAAGATTCAGTAGTCCCAATGCACAGATATTTCCACTTCAGGTTCAATGCAGAATCTAGTTAGATGCAGTATACTACACTAATCCTCTACCAATAATGACATTGGCAGTCCATTGAACTGTTTCAGCTTCTGCACATGCTTGCTTGCTCTAACTATTCAGGATCAAGTTGGACAATCGGACCTTGCCGTCTTCTTGTCGTTGACCAACTGAAACTTGAGGAGCTCTGTAGCAATCTATTGAAGGCTTTCTAGTACCAGTTGTGTGTGTGTGTATATGTGTGAAGATTCCGACTCTACCATGGCTCAGTGTAACTTCCCAAAAAATTTCTAGCTTTTGAAGGCTTACTCCAACCATCCTCCATCGAGATAAGGTTGAGCCGGATCATTAGTTGCTCAACTGCATCTTCTTCCAGGATGCTGGACTTAATTGGTGATTGTGTTTGCAAGGCAGAATTCTGTAACAATTCAATCAAAATGAACTGGGTTTTGAGAAAACTAAAGGAAACCACAAAAACTTTCAAGGATATGAATGCTCTATAAACATTCGAAAAACAGTAAACTGCACCTTAGTATCTTGATATGATTTCAAGTAGATGCGAGATTGGTCATATAATCCACAGTGGTATAAAAGAATGCTGTAGTCTCTTAATTCCTTTGGTTCAGATTCCAGGAGTATAAGGCGTTCACATGCTGTAAAAGAGGCGAAATTTCGACATGAGAAATATGTGATTAAGAAGATATTTCGGCTCCAGAGCATCGAGTGTCCCTAATAATTAAGAAATGTATGGAAATGATAGGAAAAGGATAAACAACCCAGAATCAACTACAGAAACAAGACAAACATTTCCACAATCAACATATCACAAGTATAAAGAAGTCACAATTCGAAACTTGTCTAGGGCCATAAGCAAGAAGTAGTGAAGATCTCTCTAAGAATCCAACTCATATTATCAGCATGTTTACCGGATAATGCACGTCTCATGTCTCCAAAACGTACACTGGTCCAAACGCCACGGTCAAGCCTGTGGTGAGCAGCCTTAGCAGATGCAAGGTGAAAGCCACTGCAACAAAACAACAGTTAATCTTGAACATGAGCAACAACATAAAAAAAAACCCTCCTGCAAGGTTTCTGCTCTTTGTCGAGGGAATAAAAGGGCAGAAAAGGATAGGCCATACAACAGAGAATGCATTTGCAGACAGTACCTCATTTCATCATTGTTTGATCTATCAACACAATTAGCTGCACGTGCTGCCCTTAAGAATAAACTCTTGCTCAGATCATTTTGAAAAGGCCAGAAAGCCTCCTTCAAATTTCTTAATATCTGTAGACATAGCATATCATCAGGATTTGAAAAATATTAAAAGAAAGAAAGAAGAATTCAAACGGGATTGAACAAAAAATGACACGAATATGTCGATTGTACAAGCCAAACTGATTTAATAAAGAAAACATGGCTAAAGAAGTCAATCCAACAAGATTTATCTGCAGCAGCATTGATATGTCGATTTAAAATCACAGGACGTTCCTTATTTAGTAATAAAAGAAGCATAAGAATAATATAAACTTGGAATTCTACTTAATAATAAAAACGGAATTACCTCCTCCAGCAGACTTTGAGAAGTCATGATATGTGTTGTATCAGACTCCTTGCTTTTCAGTTTGTGGTATCCTCTGGGTAGGCCATGAAGATCATGAGGAAAATATATCTCACAATCAAACTCCAAAAGACCCCATAAGCGCAGCATTTTAAGGATTTCAGAGTATATAAGTGAAAGCATAACTGCCGAACCAGATCGATGTGTAAGAACCTGCACAATGTAATGCAAGTAAAATAAACTTAGAACATCGACACTATTATAACAGTAACCTTCACGATGAGTTTCCAACTTTTCAAGCTCAAGGAAGAATCCCATACAGAGTGTAGATACAGAGCTCGTGGCTCCAATTGGTTCCTCCCACTGCTCCTCCGAAAACCCTGAAGAGAAAAAACCAATACACCAAAATGAAGAGGGTCACCAGATTTTTACTAGACATCCAAAGTTATAGAAGACCATTCTTGGACCAAACATTCTGTTGTAGAGAAACTTGTTAACAAATCAAACAATCAATAACATAGAACTGAAGTTTCATTGCTCATATACTCTTCAAATGATTCAAAATAGCTTGGACCACTTCCTAGAGAAGTAAATCGATTATGCTACTCAGAGAAGAAACATCAGTACGACCACTTTCTATTCTCAACTCATTTAGCTAGAGACATACCTTCTTGACATACAAATATCTCTCTAAACTATCCAGGAAATTCTCAGGTGAAGAGTGGAAAGATGAGGTGTTATTGGTGCAGTAACCCATAGAAAGATCATCCAATCTTTCAATAAAATCATCAACAGGGAGGGGCACTGAGGAGTGTGATATTAAGGAGTCATCTTCAGCTGCTACATACAGAGCTGCTTTCCCCAAATCAACATACCTATTGATGCTAATGCTCGTTTCCCTCTCAACATCAGACAAATTCTGAATCTGTGACAAAAACCCCCTCCTGCCCTCCTGCACCATGAATCAAAATCATAAATCCTAAATGGGCACCACAAATTTGACGTGTTCATCTATCAAAAGATCAAAACTTTTACTCAAAAAAAAAAAAGATTAAAACTTTCATACAATCTGAAAAGAAGAAAGAAAAGGGTAGGTGACAAAGTGATGAAAAGAAAGATGAATTGAAAGAACTGTACTCTGGCATGCTTGGTGTCGATTCCATGAGAATCCAATGCGTCATGCAATACCAACTTGAGCTCGGCGGCTGAGAATGGAGTCCGGGAATCGCCGCCGCCGTAACAGCAGACCTTGGGAACTGCCCGGCAGCAGCTGACCGACGGCTTGGAAGGAAAAGGAACGCCTTTTACGAAAGAAGACCTCGGGATCGTCGATGGAGATGTCAACGAAGATGACGATTGTGCAGTTAACGAACTCATCATCACCATTATTGAAGAACAAGTGTAAACGAGTGATTTTATTGATTATTATATATATATTGGATGGACAGAAAAAGATCTCAACAACTTGGAAAAGGTGTTGTCGTGAAATTTAGATAATTATTTAATCAGAAAAGTTGAGTTTTTGTGAAAGATTATCTGTCGCTCTCACAGGATTATGAAGAATCTGGAATCTGGATATTTTTCATATCTGACATGAGACTATCTCCATAGCTAACAATGAAACAATGAGAAAATTATACGTGGAAATAATTGGTCGTTGATGAACAGAGCATGTCCATATTTTGCCGGTGGTGGTTGTGGCGGCCAGTTGTTCCTATCAACCCTACAAATTTGGAATTTTCCTTTTTTTTTTTAATATACATGAGTTATTTCAGTTTTGTTGGACTAATCTAAATCCCAACGACCTTATTTTCGGAGCCTTAAAAGAAGTAAATTTAGAATTTTAAAGTTTCTCAAGTTCTTACGTAGCCTGTATATTTTTATATACAAGGAGTTTTCACATACTGATTAGTCAGCTGCTGATTAACCACTACTTCTCCAGTCAGCATTATGTACCTATCAATCTCAAGTCTCCAGTAACTCCAAACTGTTACATAACTGCTAGAAACGAGACGTCCGTAATTAATTCGATTAAGGAGCATTTCGAATAACTAAAGAATCATTAACAAGAAAATTTTCCTCTCTTTTTCCTTTAGTAACTCATACTCAAAACTTTATACAAAAGAAATATTTAAGCAAGAAATTGTATCTTAAAATTTTCTTTTCTATAGTGAAGAACAAGAAGAAATGAGATATGCTTTCTTTCGATTAGTAATGACAATGAGTCATTTTAATCCGAGAAAAGTTTAATGTCTCCTAATTTGATTGAACTTCAATAAATGAGTTGGAATATGAATATTTTCAAATTTTATCAAATCGAGTTGACACAATCTAATTTAAATTACGGTTAGATTTAGTTGGACGATTTCTCTAATTTCTCATTTTACTGTTTAACATGAAATATAATATAATCAAATTTGATTACTTGATTTCAATTCAAATAGCTTTGAGTGATTGAGTCTTTTTCACTCCTACTAATACTAAAAAAATTTATGGAGCCATAAGGATTTTTAAGGAAAATAGCTTGAAAAGTAACATAACTACAAAAAGAAAACCATAAATTGTATTATGTGATTGAGACGCAGTTCTAAACTAATGTGATGAAGATTTAGTAGCGAATTGAGTTTTATTATAGTACTATATCAGTATCGGTCAATACTAGATACCGTTTTAAGTAATTTTTAAATTTATAAAATAGTTCCTAAATTTTTAAAAAAATTATTATCATATTGTACAGTTATACTGTATATTTTTAACATTGTCTATAAAAATTAAAATAATAAATAATAATCACAATTAATATAAAATAACAAAAATTTTCAAATATTTCGCACATAAATAATAACCACACTTTATATAAAAAAAGACAATTATTATCATACAAATATAAAATGAAGGACAATATAAAGTGTTTAAAATGTTACAATTTTAATTTTCATTATATAATAAATAATAATTACACAAAACATCAATAAAAAGAATAATAAATATCTTTAACTCTCATATTATTATAATTTATAACAAAAGTTCGTGATAAAGAAACCACTAGGTAGAATTGGAATATGGAACAAAGACATATATTATTAATTTACTATTAATTAAATGTATTATATATTTAATTAATTTAAAATTAATTATTACTAAAATTATAAATATCTTAATTTAATTTATAAAATTTGATTTAATAATTAAAAATATATACAATAAATATTAGTTTATAAATAATAATTTTAAATTATTTATTTTTAAAAATAAAATATTTTTATTAATACTTTATTA
>JANZXR010000005.1:1778307-1796950 GCA_027575705.1 Erythroxylum echinodendron | reverse complement strand
TATTTAATGTATAGTTATTATTAGTAATAAAATATTTATTTTATTTTAAAAATAAAAATTAAAAAATCACAATAAAAGATTAATTAAAGAACAAATTAAAAAACTTTGAAAAAAAGAAAAAGAGAGGGGGAATAAAAATTTTAAAAAATTTTGAAAATTTTACAACTTAATCCCTATATTTTTCAAAATTTTCTGTACTAGTTGGTATTTGGCCAGTGTTATAGTACCGGCCGGTACCGACCGATATTTATACCCGGTACCAACCTACTCCGATCTCGTACTGTTCTCCGGCCAGTACAGTACGAGATTCAAAAAACTGTTCTCAACAATCAGATTATTTTAGCACTACTTGGAAGCACAATACCCTGAAAATAATCAGGAAAATGCATCATATTAACTAGAGTTGAGTAGTTGCTTTTTGCTGCTCCGTTGTTTTTATATGTACAGTTCATTCCAAGCTGCCTGGAGCCCTTTTCCAATGGAACAAGAACTCCATACCATGTTGCCTGAAGCCTTTTTCCAATGGTAACAGGGACTCCACGCCAAGTAGTTTGGATTCTTCTCGGGGTTGTCTCAAGGATAGGCCTGTTCACCAGCAACATAAGTTGCCTCAACATCTGCAGATCCTTCTGCTGAAAATTCATCCCAAGAACTGGTAGATAGGACCACAAAGTCTGCCAGTTTCCCGGGAGACAATGAACCCAATTCGTGATCAAGAAAGCACGAACGAGCAGCTGAAATAGTGTGCCTGCCCCCAAATTGCCATGGACACAGCAGAGATTTAGCATGGATAAGCAAACACTGACGATGGTGTAGCAAAAACAAGAAAAGAAAATGACAGAAGACTATTTTTTCCTTTTCCAGGGAAACATTTCACTTGAAAGGTATTCAGCTTACGCTATTAACGCGTCCTTCAGTAGCAGGCGTTCGGAAGGAATCCACGGAGTTTCCCAACCAGGAGGTATTCTTGTCATCGCTGTTTGGATGCTCCGTAATGGATTGATATCTGCAACCTGTAGCAACACTCTGCATGTGTGATTCTGGCAGTGTAAGCTAAGCCATCAGCTATTTCAAAAGCTGATCAATGCTCAAACCATACCGGCCAGTCTGAACCCAGTGCCAATTGAGCATTGCTAGCTAAAAGTGAATCAAACAGATAAGATTCCCCTAAAGCTCTATCCAACCCAAGCTTCTTCTCAGCAGAATCAGCATCATCCAATAGGTGCTGGGGCTGCGCATAACAAACAGTACGCAGGCTAAGAAACAGTAAATGAAAGGGAACGTTATTTTATCATATGATCAGGATAAGTAGAGGGAAAAATGGCTTTTTAAGGCTTAGATAGGCATGATTAAGAGGATGACATAAACACAATATAGAGTCAATACACAGCCTTGACTTTGGTACAGATATGATACAGAGAACAATCAATCCCTCTCTTATCTCATTCTCGTTTTCTTTTCTGGCTAGTCCATGTAAGTTTTTGTTAAGCTCTTCTTTCTAAAACTTTGTACATATCGGGATTCCATGAAATATAGCATTGAAAGGAAGAGAATAAGTTCAAAATGTTCGCTAAAAATATCAAGCTGTTAGGAATTTGAGGACACCAAGAATGAAAGCTTGGATCCAGTTCATTATCCCCACAAACTGTCACCAGTTAAGATGGCATTTCCGAAGAAATGGCTTGGGTTTAAAGAACCTGTACTGAAGCGAAAATCCCTTGCTCGCCAAATCGGCCAACTGCTCCACTTGCTAAATGCTGGGCATGCTCAATCTGAGAGCAAGCATTTTTCTCCGTCAGGAAAATCAAAGTACAAAGATAATAACTACTGAAACTAAAGTTCTGATTCAGAAGGGACAAGAAATGTTGTCCATTTTATGTTAGAGCATTGAGCTTTACCCTAAATCTTCTATCCCTCCCTCCATTAGTTGAAGCAACAGATTTATAGATATCGAGGACCACATCATTTGCTTTATCACCAATAGCATGAATAGCAACCTGAAACAAACTTAAGGCAAAGCTTACGGACCAATAGAGATGTACCAAACAATCTCACAAAATTTATGATAAGGTTTGCAAATGTCTGTAGTTCAATGAAAGCCCTGGAATAAGATAAGAATGAACCTGAAGTCCAGATCTGTCTGCTGCTGCAGTCATATTGAGAAGCACTTCAGGATCTGTCACTTGTAAGCCATAATTGTGAGGCTCATTAAGGTATGGCTGCGAAATAGGCAAACTAGTTATTTGACAAAATGTAAAGGAAACAGAAGAATAAAAAGGAAAGCTGGTTGAAGTTACAGCCACAAACAGATGCATAAATTGAACCTGGTGGGGAGCTATATAGCCTATCCATTGAGTCACATACAAATGTTTGAACTACTCAATAATCTAAACCTAGCACTTAATTGATCTATAGATGGCTTAGGCAAATTGGCCCTAACCTCATAAAAAAGTGCACTGTTAGAACCTAGAGATCCATCAGCAAATGCCTTAACACCACCCAAGTAAATCCAGTTACTCAGTGCATGGCCTGTTTTCTTGAGATCCTGGGAAAGTTTACAAGATTTTGTGAAGTCCCTTGACAAGAAGTAAAACGTAGAAGGATAACCATATCTTACAAAACTAATAAGGTAACAAATATTTGAATGCTCATCTTAAAGGTTAATGACTAGATATCATAATATCACAGGAAATTCAAGAAATCTTACGAGTAATCGTGGCCATGTTTCCATTGGAAAAAATAAGCAAACCCTGAACTTCATTTTTCCCAAGGAATCGGCCCATTGATACACATCTGTGGAAGTATCAAAAAGAGTGATAATCAAAGATGAATATGCACACATTGTATGGCAGCAGCTTCTTTTCAGGAACCATATTCAGTATTGTTTAAAGAGAACTTCTGTGTCAGCTGGAAAAGAAAGGGACAAAACCTTGGAAACTAAAAAGTGAATCATCTTCAGGTTTTTCCCAGATGAAACTGAGCCAAGCAATAAAAGTCAATTTTAAGTTTGATGGACATTGCTTTATAGAACAGCACAAAGGCTGGCTCTCTTTAAAATCTCAACTTCTATGTAATTCGTATATGTTATCATCATTAAGTTTCTCACTAGAATTATATTCCAAAATGGAACTAAATTGATACATTTCAAACAAAATACAACATTATCAAATTAGTGGAAGGAAACCTGAAAGATCTTCCCAAGAATGCTCTGTTGATGACCCAGGAAAGTACCTTCCCAAATCAACAACAGTAGTCACGCCCCTCATTAAGGCAAGCTTGGTAGCTCTAAGCAAGGCTTCCCTTCTTTCATCAATTGAAACCTCCGGAATCCAAGGAAGGATCAATTTCATGGCAGCATCGATTAACAATCCGGTAGGTTCTGCATGATGATGGTCATGAAATCTAATTTCAGATTGAACTAGTGTAAGCATGCTGGATTCTGTGACCATAAGTGTGCAGTAATCATGCAGAAGAAGTTATTGTGCAATCCGGGATAAGGATTGACTGAACAGTTTGTAATTAAATCATAAAGGCATCACCTCCTTGAGCAGATCTCATAATAGTTCCACAATCTGGATTTTCCGATAATGAATTGATCCCAGCGATCTTTAGTGCCAGCGAATTAGCCAAGCCCATATGGCCATCCATCCTACTCAACCAAACCTGGACCGCAAGATGACCTTATTAACGAACTTAAGATAGTGAAAGCTAAAATTATACAGGTTGCAAGTCTCCGTACAAGTTAAATGCCTCTTACAGGATTGTCTGGTGTAATATCATCAACCCAAGAAGCCGTAGGTAATTCTCCTCCCCATAGATCATTATTCCATCCACCACCCAACACCCAGGAACCGTGTTTCAAATCTGAGAAAGGTTTATACATGAAATTGGTTGCAACACCCAAAACATCTATGACTGAAGTATAATAATCAACAGAAACTTGTTTTCTTTCAAATCATGTATTCGTTGTTTATGACTAATAAGCGATTCATGCACCTCTAAAAATGTTGAGGGCTTATTATCAGGCTTAATATCAAAGCCAATAACTTCAAAAGCTTAATCACGGGGACATTTAATTGTAGATGGTATAGTCAATCTTTACTGTCAGCATAAGCAAAGAGTAACTATCAGCAATAATTCCGAGCCCCAACATGAAAACATGTGGATTCTCAACTGTTAAGACTCGTGATCGTAAGTGATGAACACAAAATCTATAAAAGTGATTGTGCAAAACAGAAGAGTATCTCGGTCCATGGCAACAGTGTCCTACTGATTGTCCCAACATGTTGATATTTGAACAAGGGTGACTGCAATGACTGTGAAGTCTGACGTTCCAGAAACAACATGATAACTATAACACAAAATGCATTCACATAAAAGAGCTGTGAGGTTACTGTTTACTGCTTCTTTGACCATCCTCACAAACTCATCTTTCTGTCGTACACCATGTAGCTCCACTTGCGCCATCTGTTCCATTTAAACAATATAGTGATAAACTCAAAAATTAGAAGAAACAAACTTTTCCTTCAAAACTTATCGGTAAACTCTCCCACCAAAAGAAAAGCTGGAAGAACAATATTCACAGATCATGTTCTCGAGCACTATTAAACAGAATGGCCGATCAAAGGCATCTAAACTGCATATACCTGAAGCCCACCAGAAATCAAGTGGACATGGGAATCAATAAATCCAGGAACCACAACTTTTCCTTCAAGATTCAACACTTTAGTTCCACTTCCCACCAAATCCTGAAAATTGGTTTTCACTTAGTCAAGTACCAAAAAGACCGAGCATTTAAGTACACGACGAGCATAAACAACAATTGCCCACATTTAAGAAAATCTGCAAACACTAACAAAAGAAAGGAAATCGAAGAATCAAGAACGTAACCAGAAACATGAAAATGGTGAACCTGAAGAGAGGAATAGTTGCCAAGGCGGAGAATTCTGCCTCCTCGCACGGCCATGGAATCGGCGAAAGGTAGAGAAGCATCGCTGGTGAACAAAAATCCATTCTTTACCAACAAATCGGCCTCAAGTTCCATTGATTTTAACGTCGACGATCTCTTTAACCAATCTTAAAACAACCCAAAAAAAAAGAAGCATCACCGCAATGAATTTACATGTAGTGCAAGTAGAACCCGTAAAGTAAAGGATACTTACGTTTGGGTGGGTTGTGAAGCCAGAGAATGGCAAAGGCGAGAACTAGAGTTGCCGATAAGGTGACAAAGAGATTCATGGCAGCGAGGAATCTCTCTGCGTAGATTCTCAAACACAAGACAACTTGTCCTTACGTTGTCCTTGGCAGAGAATCTTTCATGGTCCGGTCTTTAAAGACCAAAACAACCAAATTCCCACTTGATCAAATTAGAAATACAGCCTTCTAGAGCGAGATTTGACGAGAAAGACATTAACTTGCGTGCAAAAGAACTGAATTTACCACATTTAACATTTTCTCAAAACCATATATAGTTCAAGTCGGTTTTTGCCATGGATGGAACTAGTGGAGTTGGATGTATACATATTACAAGCTTTGGCTATGGCAGCTTTGACTAAATGACTCTGAATTGGAGGAATATATGAGAATTCTTGTCTTGGAATGGATTAACCATTCTTACCTTTCTGTGCAATAACCAAGTTTTATGGGATTCAAGCACTTATTCACAATCAGTTTATCACACCTTTAATATGAACATAACCCTAAGTGCATATCATATCGAAATAAAAATATGCTATATCAAAAAGAGTTATTATAAAAAAAAAACTCAAACTTTAGTTAATTTTATAATTATAATTTGAATTTTAAAAAATAACAATAAAATAATTAAATTTTCTAAATTTTCAAATTTAATCTAATATTAGTTTCTCCGTTAAATTTACTTACATAACTTACAATATATTCATAATCAATTATTAGCAATAGTTAATAGAACAAATCTTTATTAACGAAACAACGATTCCTTAATTATATAAGTTCGAGTTATAAGTATTAAATTAATCAAAGTTTGAGATTTTTTAATAATTAATCCTATAAAAATATAGAGGAAAAAGTATAGATTATATAATTATTTATTTTTAAAAATTCATTGGAAAAAGGCAAAATTAAAGTATTATCGCAGACCGAGCTTGAAACCCTTTGTTTAGGCTCAAGATACTCTGGACCAGGTTCTTTGTTGGGCTCAAGCCTGTCAGAGAGATCCAAATGATATATAATAAACGGCACCGTTTCACTGGTCGTCTGTAACTGTAAACCCTCGGGCATACGAAATCCAGAACTTCAGTATCTCTTTGCTTTCTGTGCCTCCTCCTTTGTCAAGACAGTTTCGCTCTTCAGATTCAGATGGTAACCATGAGCAAAGAATAGATTGTGAATGCCAGTTTTTTTTTAATTATTTTTGTTTTATCCTTATGAGGAACGGATTGATGGGGGGTTGTTTGTCTGTTTGTTTATGGGTTTTAGGCGCCAAAGAAGGACAAAGCTCCCCCTCCGTCGTCGAAACCGGCGAAGTCTGGAGGAGGGAAGCAGAAGAAGAAGAAGTGGAGCAAAGGAAAGCAAAAAGAGAAGGTCAACAACATGGTCCTCTTTGATCAAGCTACCTACGACAAGCTTCTCTCTGAGGCCCCCAAATACAAGCTCATTACGCCCTCTATTCTCTCGGATCGTTTGAGGGTTTTTCCTTTTTTACTCTTGTCATCTCTGCATTGATTCTGTGCGATTCTTTACTAGATATTCTCTATACCCTTTTCGTGGAAAGCAAAAGGCTTGCATCTTTTGATTAATGGCGTAGTAAAAGACAAGCTTTATTGACGTTCCTTGCTTTTAATGGCCTATTTTATTGACGGTGAATAATTGATAATCTTATGGGTTTGAGCTTTGTTGATTGCGAGATCTTGGGTGGAGGTGGGTTCCTACTGTTTAATGTGTTGGAGTGGTTGTTAGCTTTCAAGGTTTAATCTTTAATATTCAGCTTGGATCTTGTTTGTCTATTCGTTCTGCCCATTTTGCTTTGTTTAAACTTAAAATTCATGTTCTTTCATGTTTGCCTGAGTAACTTGGAAATTCTACTTTTACATTCTAATTCAAGATTGGTTGTTTTAGGATATTCTTAGATAAGGATGGTTATTGTGTTTCTCTGGTTTAGTTTATCATGTTAGTAGTACCAGTCCGTTGTATGCCACATTATGCTTTTGTAACTCATTAAACTTTACCGGGAGCTCTCAGAACTAACTAGCTTTCAAATGCATTTTGCAGGTTAGTGGATCCCTTGCAAGGAAAGCTATTAGGGAGCTGATGGCGAGAGGTCTGATCAGGATGGTCTCTGCTCACGCAAGCCAGCAGATTTACACCAGGGCAACAAACACATAGATGTCCTTTTTTTAGTTTGCTTATTAGTTTACTGAGTTGCTCAGAGTTTTGCTACTATTAATTACAATGTCTTCTAGAATTGTTGAATTGCATGAGTTACAAGGTTAGACAATCGTTTATCATTTGTGTTTAGAGGTGATACTGCCAAGTTTTTTCTCCTCTTCTTTTCTCTGTTTAATACTATGTATTGATCATTTATATCTGTCTTGAGCAAGAATCTAACCCTTTTAAACTATTGATTATGGAGGTATCGGAATACTGTGGAATTTTCCTATCAGAATGGTGTTATTGCTGATATTTTGTTTCTCGAAAGTTTGATATATGAGCTTGGGAAAATTTTAATACATTGCATGATTGGGAGTGTGATGCCTATGAGCTTTAGGTGCCTGCAATTGACCTAACCATTGAGCTACATTGTTTGGTATATAATCTATGGCTTTGAGCTCTTGTTGCTCCAAGCATTGGAAGCAACTTATCCATAAAGGAACGAGAGGTGGGGCAAGCTTCACTTCTTAGTTCTTCCACTTGTTTTACTGTGCAAAGCCGCCATGGATTTCGCGATGGGCACGATCATGTTATTTGGACTTAAAGGGTCTACGCAGCAATGCATGAAGTACGGGTTTGTTATACATTTTTGCGTGTATACGTATTGTTCATGTCGATTATAATATCTAGTTGACTTATTGCATTGAAATAAACTGGAGGAGGCAAGGGAGATATAAACTTGCCAATTGTGCAAGTAATGTGATTTGCTAGAACATGCAAGTGGTAGCAGGACTTGTTGGAGTCAGCATTTTGAAGCTTGTATTTGCTTGCCCATTGGAGCGGTCAATTCCATTACAGAGAGCCAACAGAATTCCTATATATCAATTAATGCCACCTAAATTTGGCATAAGTTGTTATTATAAAGTTCAGATTCGGTTTAAAGTTAACGGATTTGGATTGAGTTTGCGCTTGATGTTTTTATTGAATTCAAGGCTTGAACTTAGTTTGAGGTTAACAAGTTGAATCGGGGGATAACAGGTTCGATCGAGTTGGATTCCAAATCTATCATTTGTCATTACATCAGTTGATCAATGCAAGTTAAATTCCTAACACTAAGTTGACTTGTGCCGACAGGGCTCTCCCTTATCATCGTGACATAAAACCATAGCCATCTAAACTCTCCCTAACGCGCTGCTTCCTGAGGACGCAACCTACCAGAGCTTCTATACTTTACCTCTTAATTCCTACCAGAACACCAACATACATTAACAAATAAAAACTTATTTACGTACCCTTCTGATTCTTACACCCTTACACCACTTAATCTAGCTAATGAGACGAGAAAGTTTTCTTTTGTTGAAGAATGAGCTCTTAGTTTCCTTCTTCTCATCTGTCCAGTACTCATCAACTTCAGACACTGCAAATTTCTGCAGTCTTAGCTTCTTCACTCCTTCACCAACTGCCGGTACCTAAAAGAGTCAAAGAAGAACAGCTTTTCACTGTGATGCATCAGAAAGTGGCAGATGAGGAACTGAAAATTTTCATGCAAGACTCGATTAATCTAGCTAATGAGACGAGAAAGTTTTCTTTTGTTGAAGAATGAGCTCTTAGTTTCCTTCTTCTCATCTGTCCAGTACTCATCAACTTCAGACACTGCAAATTTCTGCAGTCTTAGCTTCTTCACTCCTTCACCAACTGCCGGTACCTAAAAGAGTCAAAGAAGAACAGCTTTTCACTGTGATGCATCAGAAAGTGGCAGATGAGGAACAGAAAATTTTCATGCAAGACTCAATGAAAGTTGCTGTTTAAGGAGCTTCAACTTCTTTGTTTCCAATCGCTAGAGTGGCCAATCCAACTTAATTTTAGTTTTTCCCCTTTCACATATCAATCATTGCTATTAAGAATATCAAAATCTTAAAAAAAAAAACAAAGGAGATGAATTACTTACAAAAGAACAAGATTTTCAAAAAGAAAAAGAAATAATTTTCAGAAAATTGGAAGAGAGCATAGCTAAGCTTATATATATATAGTGAAATCTAAAATATACAATAAAAAATAGAAAAATATGGGTCAAACTCATGTTTATATATTCACATCTTTATATTAACAATCACAATTTGTTTTTAATTCATTCAATTATAAAAAGATTAGTATGTGTTCATACACAAAAATGTACAGTCGAGAAAAAAATAACCGAATTAACTGACGGCTGACTTTTGGTGTTAAAAGGACAAATGAGATGAGACTCACGTACTGTTGAGAGCGCGTGGCCGATTTTGTCAGATTATTAGCAGACAACCAATATTGTACCCCAAAAATCTAGTGGACTTTTTTTGTGCCACTTCTTTCTCCCTTGTCCATTATTTTGGATTGCAATTAAAACAACGATTGCCCGAAAACAAAAACTAACAATCACCTCATTCGATTCTTCATGTCATAGACCATTTTTCATTTTGTGTTTCCATTCTGGTGATTCTTTGGTTTTTTGGTTCTGTTCACAATTTCTGTTGGTTTCTTCTTTGTTTGATCCGTTGTTTGGATTTTGGAACACTTCAATCAAGGCAAAAAGACAACCAAGACTCCAACTTTCATTGGCATCACCAATTTGGTAAGAAACCTTTTGCAGATTCTTGGTTTTGAGTGTTCTTTTCATGTTTTTGAACGATGTAATGTTTAATATTTCTTGTACCTGCTGCAAATTTTGTTTTTATGTTTGTTTGTTTGAAGACTAGGTTTTCTTCCTTTTGGTGCAGAGAAGAAGCTGATCTGATTCGTTTTCATTCTGGTTTGTCTTCCAACTCGTGAGAGCTTTTTCCCTTTTAGTTCTTCCCTTTGTCTTGGAATGACATCCCATGTCTGGATGAATCTGAGGCTGTTGGTTTATGCCTCCGAACTGCTTCTTTAGAACTATTCTTTTTCCTTTCCTGACACACAGGAGGAACAATATCTTACTTGTTGAAGATGATGGCGGCTAGTGTTTCATAATTTGGTGCGAGAAATACCATAATGGCAGAGATATCTGCGCCACAGGAGAACGATCATGGTAAATTTTGTGTGTCTTATGAACAAAACACGTGTTTTTCTTTTAAGGATGACAGGGTACGACTTAAATTGCCTTCCAACATCAAGATAGGTTATGGATTCTTTTAGTTGATTGGATGTGCTTAAACTTGAAATTCTTTTTCTTAAGATCTTGTTTTCTGCAACTTTACCTTTTTTCTTTTTCTATAATCATTTCTGTATGTTGAGAAAAAGAACCAAGGCCCTGACAAAGGTTTTGTTGAAATTTTGAGCAGAAACGATAGGAAAAAGTGGGCAAGAAAGATCGATGTATTTTCTACATGTTATATCGATTTATTCTATCTAATCATGCCTTTATATAGGTTTACAGATAAACTAAAAATTAAAGAAAATCTTCAACAAAACCAAATATTTTGGCCATAACAAAGTAGAATAAAATCAAGAAACTATCCTATAAGAATCTGCAGGACTAAAATAACATAAAGACTAATTCAAACTTTGAATGTCGTGCCTATATATAGGCTTACATAGAAACTAAAAATGCAGAAAATCAGGGCACTATCAGCCCACTATATCACTACATAAATTTTATGTCCCAACTAACTTATACTACTTTGACCATAATTTAATTAATTAACATAATATTATTTTATTTTATTTTGAATCAATTTCCAACAATTTGTAGGAGGATCTGGGTCCTGCCTTCAGGATCTGTTGCAGAAAGAGAGGCATAGTCATAGCAGGAAGGAAAGACAGAAACTTTCTGGTGTCTTGTAATCCAATCCTGAAACTAGTCATTCCGATTTGATGTTTCGCATATACAAAGTACATGGTTTCATTTTCTCTGGAAAATTTCATTGCTTGTTAACCTTCTTTACATTGTCAAGTAGGTTCACAGAGAAAACTGGAGAAATTGCTGAGTCAATCTTGCAACAAGCATTGTGCAGATTGTGGCTCTCCAGACCCCAAATGGGTGTAAGTTTCTAACAATTGAGCAGGGAAACTTTTCAAAATCATTTGATACCATGTTTCTTGAAATGGACTACTTTTCTGCTAAAATTGCAAGATGAATGATGATGATGATAAGTGAGAATGGTGTAACTCAGTTGCTTTAGAAATGGTATCTGAACCTTAGGGATTTTCCTATTGTTTTTGGTGTTTCCGTTTATGTTTATTAGGCATTAGATTGCTTCTTTAGTTTACTTGCCCCGTTCTTGATATAAAACCACTGGTCAGTCGTTAGTGTCTAACAATCCTTGTTTATCCATTGATACTTGACTTTCTAATGTTGCCTTCTGATTGATCGGTTATCAGGTCAGTAAATCTCGGAGTGTTTATTTGTATAAAGTGCTCCGGAGTTCATCGAAGCCTTGGAGTACACATATCAAAGGTGTGTGTATTATCTGTTTATCATGTCTGAATTACGTATCAGTACTGTCGTCCTCAGTTCATGTAATGTGAACCTAACGATGCATTAGTTTTCATCAGCTTGAATGGTGTTTAAGTTTCTTATTTATTTCTAGTTCAGCCTAAGTTTCTTGCTGATTATGAAGATTGTCCTTGATGGTATATTCTTTTCTACTGATCTTTCTCCTTCTGAGAAAAGTTGTTCAACAATTGGTCTAACTCATGCCAGGTTCTATCAGCTAAGTTAGATGATTGGACAGATGAACAAGTTAATAGCTTGATGGAATTGGGAGGCAATAATGTAGTAAACATGAAGTATGAAGCTTGCATTCCAGATGATTATAGAAAACCAAAACCAGATGCCTCAATCGATGAGCGTGCTGATTTTATTAGGTTCAGTAAAAAGTTTGCACATACCTTTTCAAGCAATCTGTACGATTCTGATATCTTATTCCACTCTCGGGATATGCAGAAAGAAGTATGAACAGCTACAGTTTACAAACAATGATGAACCGATGCTCTGCATTTATCCAGCAAGTAGAAATACATCTTCATCCCAAAGTAGTTCTTCAAGCCATACTTCTTCCCATGATAAGAAGAACTATGATAAACAACCTACCAGGCATCGGATTGGAAGTGCATTCCGCAACAGCTGGGGAAGAAGAGAGTCCGAACACAAACACCCAAAAAAGACCAATTCTTTGGTAATAATTTCTTGTTTCTTGAATGCTTATCTAATAGATTGCATTCCACATCTTGTTTTTGTGTTGAGGTACCAAAAGAAGGTCTTTAAACATGACCTTCTTTCTGAAACTGCATGTATAGAAAGGTTAGTTCCGGTACAATGTGAGATTGAATTGATAATTACAAGCTTATTTTGATCAATTAAACGTTAAATCTGGAACAAGTTGAGGCAGTCTAGATGCATCATTAATATTGATAAAATAGAAAATTGGATCATTTTAGTCCTGAAATTCTCATCGCGGAAAGACGGATAATATAAATTCTGGTACGACTACATTTTACTGACTCACAACATACTGACACGGATGCGATATATTGATAAAAGACATGTGCCTATCCTGCTGCAAATACAGCTATATGTGTGTAGTAATGCATAAGTAGACATGTCTGTATAACTAAGTTTTCCTGAAGGATATAATGGCAGTTAATACAAGTTAGTGTTAAGTTTACATATATACGATGTGTGTAGTTCATGTCATTTACTGAAATCTCACTGCTTGGAACATGCTGATTATAGGCAGGCATGGTTGAATTTGTTGGATTAATTAAGGTTAATGTGGTCAAAGGAACCAATCTAGCTGTGAGGGATATGATGAGCAGTGACCCTTACGTCATCCTTGCACTGGGCCAACAAGTAAGCTTCTTCATATAACTTCAGAGACATTTTAGTTTTGCTCAACTACAATCAAATAAGAACCACACTCATCTCTTTAATGGTTGTCTATCCGTAATTGTCGCAGTCAGTGAAGACACGTGTCATAAAAAACAACTTGAATCCTGTCTGGAATGAAAGCCTGATGTTGTCAATTCCCCAACACATTCCTCCTCTCAAAGTGGTAAGTGGAATGTTCAGTAAGTTGCATGGTTTGTGACTAGAAGGAGAAGCCGACTATTCCTTTGTTACAGACGAACAACCTTATTGACATCAATTTCTTTCATACATTTTGGAGCTTCTTTTTCTTCCTTTCGTGTCAAAGATATTATCCAAACCTTAATTTTTTGTTAGTCATAAATACTTTTCTGCAAAAGTTGTCCTGCTTGGACCGGCATTCTTGCCTAAAAAATAAGGCTTTTCGAGAGGTTATATTGGTTCTTAATACAACAATATTCAGCTTTGAAATATACTGCAAACCACCTGAAATTGTGATCTTGCCAATGTGGACCTGTAATATTAATAGAATGATATAAGCTGATGAGTGACCTTGGAGGGAAGGTTCGTGTTTACTTGAATGCTTATTAACTATGAACAATTCCTCTCTGGTAACCAGTGGCGGACACCTTTTTGCTTCCGACTACTTGCTTAATGTTTAATCGTTTGAATGCAATGTTGCTAGACTACCTTTCTGGTAGACAAAAGGATACATAACTACTTTCAAGTTTTAGCATCTAGATTTGATTGTCACTATTTCTGGTAATCCTGTGCAGCTTGTTTATGATAAGGACACATTCTCCACAGACGACTTCATGGGAGAGGCTGAAATTGACATTCAACCTTTGGTTTCTGCTGCCAAAGCGTATGAAAATTCTTCAATCGTGGAGCCAATGCAGCTCGGAAAGTGGGTTGCAAGCAAAGATAATACTCTTGTGAAAGATGGTATTATCACCCTAGAAGATGGAACCGTGAAACAAGATGTCAGTCTCAGCCTACAGAATGTTGAAAGGGGGGTGCTGGAGATTGAACTTGAATGTGTTCCTCTTACTCAATAGCTAGCAAAAAGGTTGTTTTCAGAAATCATAACTAGGATTTCCCCTTTCTGATACAATCTCCGCAGTACCTCATGAATGAATGATCAATGATTTTACTGTCAGAAAAGGAATATTTAGCCCTGTGTTGTTGAAAAATACTGTGCTGTGGGATACTGGGACTTGAATTGATGACTTTGTGAAAAGCTGTTATTTTGTTGTTAACAATCTCGAGCTCTACCATTTTGCAAGCCACTCCTAAGACCTTAATGTCCCTAAGCTGTACTTGCTCTGACATTTTAACCTGTTTGTAAAGTGATTGTACAACATCTTGTATCTGTGTCCCAGAAGCCGACCTGAAGAAACTGACTTGGTTGGATGACGAAGAAATGAAATGATTTGGTACATTAGAACTTTAACAGCAAAAAAGCAGCATAAAAGTATGTCAAGAATTGATTTAACAATAACATAAAAAAGGTTATAACAGGAACCAGACAACGAGATTCTGGTTTCCTGATTTGTCTACGAGAAGAAGAATATGCATAACCAATCTGTTTCCAGCTACATTCATGAATCCTGACATATCCTTCAGAATCTGCACATAAATAGATAGCTGGCCGACAGGATGAGTCGTATCAGAGTAAATCAAGGGAGGTTGAGGAAAGCATACTAATGATCGAAACTCTTTCAGTAAATTCTGAGCTTACATCCTACGAGACTTGGTCTAAGGAAGGTTAGCTTGAACTTAAAATTTGACCAGTAAGTCCTTCATAAACTGAAAATAAGAAAAGGAAAAAAAAAACTACGTTTAAGGGCTTCCTCTACGGACGATATGCCTAGTTTTGATGATTGAACTCCTTGGCGACTTTATACAGAATTGCAGAATGGTCTGCATGGACATGTCCACTTATCTTGCCAGCATTATTTTTTAGTGAAAAAATTGCAGGCGTCTATTCAATTTTAACAGTGCAGAAAGCCAGAAAGTAGAAAAGAACTTGTTTTTAATTTCATAAATATCAACATCAACAACTCCCACCGCCTGGAAAATGTTTGCCATAACAGTGGCATCCACGGTTATGATCATACGAATCTGGCATTACCTTTTTAGTTTTTCTGTAAGATCTTATATAACATGATTAGTTACATGTAAATATCATTAGGCAGCATCTGTTTACGTATTTGAGCCATGGGGATACATACAACCTTTACACATGCATTAAACAATACGAGTAGAAAAGATAACAGGTTTTTCTAACATGAACAAGGACAGAAGATTAGAGCAGAAAACATATATAAGCTTTTCATAGTCTATCATCTGCTCAATGGCAACTTCCTTTTAGTTACATTAAAAACTTGTTATTTACATTCCCATAAGGAGAAACAATCTCCCTGCATAGAATACAACCAGAACACCTCAACCAAAGAGGTGTTTGACATCACAGACTATTATTATCATGATAAACTCCATACAAGAACAAGCATCAGTCACCTAGCTGATGCACAATTTGCAAATGACAAAAGTCCATAACCCAAAAGAGTTTTTTGAATTCAACTCTTAAAACATTATCCACATTCAATACAACAGATCAGGAAGATCAAAACCTAAAACCATGCAAGCTTCTTGTTTGCTGAATTCTATAGTTATTTGCCATAAGCTGAAGGTAGTTCACGAGCAACAATCTGGACACCGAATCAAACCATTTTCATTGCATTCCAAACATCTCTTTTGCACATCTTCATCTTCATCAAACACCTTCCTACTTCCACTACAATTCCCACATGGCACGAACCTCACATCACCACATCCGTCACACACAAATCCAGGCTCTCTTCTTGGGAACCTGTCAAGAACCTTAGCCAATTCACCAGTCTCAAACATTAGCTTGATCACATCGGCATCACCAACATAATTTCCCCTTATAAACACCTGTGGCAAGCTCACATTCTTCTGTCCCAAAACACCTTGCAATTCCTTTTTATAAGCTGAATCCATGGACACATCTCTTTCATCAATCCACACTCTAAACCCCCTAAAGATCATCCTGACAGCATAGCAGTCCTCAAAAGTCCTTCGAATACCGTGCAAACTTGTTAAGTAAACTACAATTCGATCCTCAGTACCCGGTAATCGGATTCCACTGTTGTTAAAGGTAAAAGAGAACCGATTGTAATCATGACCCATTGATTTTATTGATCTAAGCTTGTTGCTGAGGCTGCTTGTTTGTGTCTGCAACGGGGGTGGCGATTCTTTGGGGACTAAAGTTGGGGACTTTGGTGATTCAAACAAATTGCAGAGTTTTTTGACCTTACCTTTCATTGACTCAAAAGGATTGTATGATCTTGACGAAGGCTGGGAATAGGGTTTCACGGCTGAAGCATGCATCGTGAAAGATCGATTGAACAGAGAGGAACCGGTGCCAGGTTTCGTTTTGCCCTGGAATTCCATATTATTTTCCATTTCCGCCATCGGCGCAGATCACCAAACCAACTCAAACAGCAAGAAATCCGGGTTTTCAAGGAAGAAAACCAAAAACAATCCCTACCCTTTAAATCAGGGTGGAGAAACTACACAAAAGATTGGAACTTTAACGAGTAGTTCTTCAGAAAACACCCAAAAATGACGAAGGAGAAAACTCTCACCGTCGCTTACAAAACGATCGGAGGGAAAACCCCGTGGAGGGCTAAACGTTGGCGTGTATTAGGGGGTGAAAGGAGGGTAAAGATTGCTTGAGCAATAGGGTTTGTTGAAAGGCGTTAGCTTTTTCTGTTGAAACACACTTTGGTTCTCTGCCTTCCTTTTCTTTTCTAATCCTTTTGAACTTCTTTGTTTGTTTCGTTAGATAATGAAATACGGTTAGTGAGAGAAGAAGAAGAAAAGTTAGAGAGAGATTGATGAGAATGAAAGAGACACATGGTTTTGATATATCTGTAAATTCATTTTCTTTTACATTTCTTGTTTTATCTGTTGCTTCTCTGTTTTGGAGGTTGAGAAAATTGTGGAAGAAAGGTGAGCCGATTTTGGATGCTTGCCACTTTTAATCTTAGATGCTATGCTAAGCTAAGAATACTGTAATTAATTATAATCATTTATCTCATGACCCTTTTTAATTTTTGTATCTTAATTGAATTTTGTTTCTTATGGTTGACTTTAATGGAGGTAGGGTAGGTGGTGGACGGTGGGGCTGAGGTCAGAAATGGCCGCCGCTATAAACACCGTGTTTGAATTTCAAATGCAAACGTGACAAGTAAACATGATTTTAAAGTTGAATTTAACTTAATATCGGATTTTATTAATTTATATTATTTAAATTGTCCATTTATAGTTATATTTAAAGTAATGAACTTCAATTAATTAGGTTTATAAGCACATTGACAACTACTTATAACCATAATATGAAATTTTTTTTTGGGTTTAAATGGTTCCATTAACCAAAATTTTAGGTGATTATATACTTGTCATCCTTGAGTGTTAGGTTTAAAGCTTGTTGTTTTACAAATTCATTTTAGATTTCATCATGATTACTTTATACTTTGCTTCTAAGGCCATCATTACTAAAGGACCTTACAAAGTTACAATTTTACAATTTATCTAAGTGTTGATTTAGTCAATGTTCCAAAGTTAATGGCTCCCACCTTTCTTGACTTCATCATCTGCCACTCTTTCTAACACAATTCATGTGTTTGGAGGAAGGACCAGGACCCAAGTTTTGGCTTGTTTTGTTCTATTAACGACATCATACAACTGTGTTCTTGTACATAAGATAGCAACTAATGAGAGTAAAACATAGCCTACAAGCTGGTTTAAGCATGAACTATAAGTCACTTTAACAGGGACTGGAAAGGATGTTCTTTTAAAGAATTTTTGCACGATAAATGTTGTGGCTTTGAAGCACAGACACCATCTCAATCAATTTTGACCAACTGGAGGTGTTCCTCGGTTTGAGGACTTAAAAAATGCCAACTTGAATCATGAAAAGCGGCAAAATAATCATCTGATGCTGTTCTGATAGCATATCATATGTCGATACACCTCTAAGCTGTTTCCAAACAAAACAGTGTCCTTGAAGCACAGACACCATCTCAATCAGCTTTGACAACTGTTGGTGTTCCTCGGTTTGCGGACTGAAAAATGCCAACTTGAAAGTTGAATCATGAAAGGCAGAAAATAATCATCTGATCTGTTCTGATAGCATATTCATCAGTGAATTTTCGACCAACAGAAATGTAACTTGTTGAACCAACAATGGCTGAGTTCCTGAACTCCGAATATTGTCAATGCACCTCAAAGTAGTTTCCAAACAAAACAATGTCCCTGAAGCACAGACACCATCTCAATCAATTTTGACCAACTGCAGGTGTTACTTGGTTCCAGGACTGAAAAAATGCCAACTTGAATCATGAAAAGCAGCAAAATAATCATCCGATGCTGTTCTGATAG